>NDXB01000894.1:105783-119656 GCA_002631895.1 Agapornis roseicollis
ATTTTTTTGTGGGTTTTTTTTTTTTTTTTTTTTTTTTTTTTTTTTGAGTCCAAAATTCTTAGTGCAGTGACATAACATAATCTATGTCTTTGAAGAAGGGGGTTTGATTTTGCTTACATGTGTATTGACAGTGTTTAGTGCAGTGGATCTGCGTTCCCCTGGACACTGGCAGTAGGGGAGTGGTTTTGGATGGAACCCAACATAGCTAAAGCAATGTAGAGTATATCAGTCAGAGGCAGAAGTTTCCCCTTGCTTAATTTGGACTACCTTCATGCATGTATCTGGGAAGACTCCCTGATAGCCAAAACAGTGACCCTCAGACACTGTCTTACACAAAATAGCTCAGTAAAAGAGGAGAAAAAGGAGATCAGCAAGCCTGTAGGTAGGATGCCCAGTGAACAGGTTGCATCTCAGAAACTCTCTTAATAGCAGTACCATTTATAGGCTTAAGGCAACAATTAAATGTGCTAAGAGCCTGATCCTTCCTATTAAATAGTTTGAAAAGAGTAATGCACTGGCTAATCCAAAGAAAACATTTCGCACGTAAAACATGAAGGCTGGTGAAAAAAAACAAAAACCAAATCATATGGCTGAATGACAGAAGTAAACCCACAGTAAATACAGCACAAGCTTCAGGAGTGGAAGAAAAAGATACAGAAAAGGTCTAGCTATGTCGTTGGATCCTAACAACCATATTGTCTACCTATAACCTTGGGGTGTACACCTATCTGTTCTCAAAGCTGAAGGGCTGAATTCAGTACTTGAGTAAGCCACAGAGAGGTATGCAGGCTTAAGCAGTCCTATGCAGCCTTTCCAGTTTGCTCCTTATCTTGCAGCCCCATCCCTCTGTTCTGCCAACATAAATGCTTCACTGAACACCCAATAAACCAGGACTGTCAAATGGTCTGGGGTAATATTTTTTCCTTGCTTGGCAAAAAAAGAAGAGCTTATATCTAGCTGAAAAAAAAATGGGAATTGGTAGGACTTCTTTCTTTCAAAGTGTATGGTTATTTTCATCAGTGCATTGTGGAGTGGGATAGGGCAGCTGCCTGCTCACTGTTCCTCCTTTCTTGCGTGGCACTGTTTGCCCAGATCAGAAAAGCCTAGGAAGCACATACAGGATCATCTGCTCCACACCAGCACATTTCACAGCAATACTGCTAGCTTAACCCTGATTCATTTCATTACTGGGATTTGGGTGTGCATTGAGGTAGAGTAGAGTAGAGGGAGTTAAAATCCAGACTAAATGCATTAGATAGGATCAATATTATTCAAGATTAATCACTTCATTGTACAGACTTCCTCTTTAGTCAAAGGGAAAGTCCAGGCACACCCTGAAAACCGTAATCCTGCTCTGCACTGGTGGGTAAGAGACTAGGGATGAGGAGTGCTCCAACAGAAGCTTTTTGTCTCTCTCCAGTAGCCATGAAATTGTCTAGATTATTAGCTGAAATTTACAAAATTAGCTTCCAGGTGGCTAAGGTTGCATGAAACAAATCCCAAACATAAAATGTTTCCCTGTGAGAAATAGTCCTGAACAGAAAAGGACACCGCAACTTCCTCTCACACAGAGAGATTAAAGGGTTTGCAAAATATCTAAGAACTGCAATTTCACAGTCCATTTTCTGGGTATGTAAAGCCACAGCTCTAAAATCTGCTGATGTTGCAGGAACTGGCTGTGTGATAATGAAGTCTTTCAAGCATGCCAAATGCAGTCGGTTAGAAAATCTTGTGGTAGAAAATATTGTGGTAGAGAAAATATTGTGGTAGAGAAAAAACCTCCATGCTGTTATTAATCTGCTGTCTATTTCATATGTTGTTTTCTGTTGACTATGTCCATTTTCAAGATTGAGATTCCATTTGCTTGCTTTAGGGTTTTCTTTTTGTGCACACGCCATGCTCCCTTAGATTTATTTTTGCTAATTTAGGCACAGAAGAAATTGCCTGATGCCCCCATGGCAAAAAAACCTCAGTTTCTTTCCTATTGCTTAAAGGAGTAAAAATGCATCAGGTGTTATTTATGAATTATACCTACACCATAAATAGCTTAAGGGGTAGCTTCAATGTTTTTTTCTCTTGCTGAAATTGAAAATCCAGAAATCAGTCAATACAAGAGGGTTGCACTAATGGCTTGCATAGGACTAGGGCAAACTCCAGAAAGAATATTTTTCCATTCCTACTCTTCTTGAAATATTAATTAAATCAATAGCCCTGCACTGCAATAAGACCTGGGACTTGTGCAGCTGAGGTCTGAACCTTAAGAGCTTGAGCAAAAGATCTCCTATCTGTGAACATTAGCAAATTACATTCCTTGTGGGTCAGACACAGAGGGGATGTATAATTTGATAACCTGTCAGTTGGAGCTGCATTGGGATAGATAATAAAACTTTCTGATGACAAGGCCCTGTGTAGAAACATATTTTTGTGTTATATATGCTACATACAATGTTAGATGACCAGAAGGAGCCAGTTTTGCTTCTCCTGAAGTCAGACATTCAACAACATTGGTATGTTTGGTTTATAGCAGAGAAACATGAGAAAAGACTAAGAAGTGATTTAGACATAGGTAAATAATAGAAATAAAACAGTAATATGGGTGATAGCCCATTCCTTATTTCTACAGATTTTGTTTCAGAGATTTTTATCAGAGGCTCATAGCTTCTATGAGTAGTATCAGACACATCTGATATCTGATCTGTGGGACTATTTGACAGAGCAGTAAAATAGTAATCTATGGCTTGCTAAGTTTAAGCAAGTCCTGGGATGCTTGAATCTTTTTTTTTTTGTCAATTAACTACATTTTTCTTTGCACTCTAGCTGTATTGAATGCACTTTATTATGGATAGGGATTAATTTCTAGGGTTACCAGGGACTTGTTATGCAACAGTGGGGAAACAATCCAGCCTCCAGAGTTGAGATTTCTTGCCTGGATGGGAGGAAAAATAAGCTGATATTTTAACATTTTAAGATCACCAAGGTTATCATCATATCAAAAATGATCTTACAAATACTACAGCTTTTTAGTCTAATCCTATATCACACCTCTACTCTGTCCTTAAATTGTGTTTTAGGCTAATGTATCCTTTGCAGAGAGGCCTCATGCTCTCTGATACCATGAGGCAATGAAGCATTCACTCTTCCCATCATAGGTTATGTCAGTAATTGCTCAGTACCATTACTGGAAATTAATTTATGCTTTGCCTACACTCAGGTTCTAGCAATAACTTCTTGTATCCTGTGCTAAAGATCTTTACTTTTGTGGGAAGGATAGCTTCTCATGAAAGTAAATCTTAATATAGACACGTCTTACCCTCTTTTTTTGGTGAATTGAAGAGATCTACCTTTGCAAACATTTGAGGATTATTCATTTGGTAGAGTCTGTGAGTTTTTACTTCACCCTCTCCTATTCTTTGTTATTCTTGTAGTGCAAATAGACATCTTATAGCCCTTGCAGCAAGATTTTGGATATAGCTAGACATAGCTAGAGCATAGGACATAGCTAGAACAAAATTCAATCCCTGCTTTTATTGTGTTTATCCCTTATGAGTCATAATAAAATGATCACAGAAAGTAGTCACAGGTTTGTTGGAGCAAAGTTGGCAGGCAGATTCTCTGCTATTGAAAAGCAGCTCAGTTGTTACTCTAACCAGTAGAAGCTCAGTGGATATTGTGGTCAAAATGCTCAGCTGCAGGGAACTTCCAGGGAACCTCTCTTTCAAATACAAATTATATGCATCAAGCTTTACTTATCAGCTTTCCTGAAAGACAAAAAGCTCTCACCAGCAACAACCTATCAGAGTCTCAATTCACCAAGAGAAAACAAACAGTCCTGGCAAATTAAAGATCTCTTTACAAACACCTGAGTTCTCTCCAAACCTAAATACTAAATTGAAGCACAAACCCTCATGGAAACATAGCTGTAGACCTGCTGATGATCTGTACTCTTCTTTAACCCCCCAACCCTGCTCAAGTGCCACACATGTTCCATCTGACCATAATTCTAATTTATTTTTCTGTTTCTGGCTAGTTTCTACTCAGTCCTCCATGAAAACAGAGGTGCCCATGAGTAAAATAGATGGACAGCATAAGCACATGAGCTGTGGAATATAACTGAACATTGAAGCCAAATGATCGATATTTCAAAGAAGAGGAGCAAAATCACTGAATATTCTATGTCCTTTTGGTTTGAATTGCGTACATTCACAGTGTCACAATATTACCTTAAAGTAAGTGGCACAGGGATAATTTACTGGGAGAAGACTGATTTTGATCTTGGGATGTACAGCATGACAAATTGCATCAGTGCAGAAATAATTGCTTTTTAATTACAATGTCAAAAATGATACAGTCCCACAGCAGAAATATACTAGTGTGCATTTCTAAAATTGCCACTCTTTTCATCGGCATTACATTCAATTAGCTCAGCAAAGGTTACTTTGGCTAAGACTTAGAATGATAAAACTTGATGTAGTAAATTAGAAATGGATAGGAAATTATTCATCTATCTCCTTCTGCACTATTTCCAGCAGTGGGTGAGTTGTACTAAATAATAATGACAGCACAATTAGAAAGTGCCTGGGCTGCCCATGAGCTGAGAGGCACTTACTGGTCAATAAACCCATGGTAGAGACTGTTGGAAAATGTCCCTAGCCAGAGATAAAAATATCATTATTATCCAAATTTGGTTAAAATTCTGCTTAGTATTGTCAGGGATATTCCATTTAATAATTACAGAGAGAGAACCCAGCCTTTTGTGCTGCTTTGTTCCCAGTTCTGAGTCCACCCAGGAAAGAGTCCAGGCCCCAGTGCATGAATGGAGCAGCACCCTCAATGTAGTGACTGTGCTCCAGCAGCCTGGTCCATGGGATACCAGAATCCACAACAGGAAACACTTCAACGAGCAGAGCAGGCAGTGGAAGACTCCCCAGAAGAGAGCATCAGCCATTGCCTGGGCCTGCCCGAGCATCTCAGACCTGGGGAAGGGAAAATAGGAACCACTGCAGGCAAAATATTCCCCAGGGGCTGGCTCGGATCTCTGTAACTGGAGACCAAACATTTCCCAGAAGGAAAAGGTTGGAGGAGGAGTGAAGAAATAAAACGCATCCTTTCCAGGGGTGAATTTTTCTTCCTGGAGTGACTGTCAGGATTTTTGGTTATCCCAAAGAATACATAAGCATTAAAAAACGTCAGCATTTGGCCAGAAGTATGTAAACCCTAGAAGGCTGCACCATGTGTGCTGCAGCTGAAACTGCACAGGAGAGTAGGATGAGGCAGCTTCTCTGACTGCACCCCCATTTAGCACCCAGCAATGCCCTCCAAACACCCACATTTTTGTGATGCTCAGAAGGTGCAGGGAATTTAAATCCAAACTCAGCGCTTGAACGAAATAATACAGATTTATTGGTAGTACGCATGTATTGCTAATTATGATGGCGGACTAGCATAATAAAGATATAAAGAGCTTGTATTATTGTAATTACCATTTTCCCTGTCATGGATATAGTATCTCCACACAGGCCTCAACAAAACTACAGATCTTGTTACCAACTGAAACAGAACAAACTGTTCCTTTTAGAGAACACTGTTACTTGGGATGGTGCTGCCTGTAAAATTCACATGGTAGCCTCAGGTAAAGACTCTTTCCTGGCAGGTTTCTGGCAATAGTACTATGGAAATGAAGGCTGAGGCATGTTGGATTTTGACCCATTGGCTTCAGTTTAGCTTTTTAACTTTCTGCAGACAAGATCAACGTCAGCAGGTTGTAAGCTGTGGGGTTATTTTATGTGTTTTGGTAAATTGTTGTAGAAATAGCACAAGAATAACAGGAATCCAACCTGTGACCTATAGGACCTTCAACAACAGCATGCATCAAAAGCATGTGTTTAAATTCCAAGAAGTATTGATAACATCTGCACTGGTGTCACAGACTCCTAAAGCTGCTGCAGGCTTTTTACTGCTCTCTCTGTCTAATAAAATTACCATACTTGAGTCTGGTTGCAGACAGAATGTGAAATGACAGCAGTATATCCAGAATTTATTAACGTACTATGCATGTACTGTTTTTCTTCAGCTCTGTTTAAACTACTAGATGTGCTGAATCCTACATAAATGCCTGAAATCCTGGACATCTCTTGGTGAAAACAGAGATGAGGTTCAAGCAAGACCACACACATCACTCTTACAGTTTATTTAGCTAAACGAACATCAAGCTGCAACACATTCCTCTTTTCCCCTGTCTTCATAGTATTTATTGTAACAGGTTTCTGCTCTATCACTAGCAAACAAGGTATTCACCATCATCATATAGCCCTTGTGATTGAGAATGTCAGTGCAGGGCTGCTGGTGAGCTAAACCCATGCTGTCAGCAACACTGCCCAGCGTGACCATTACTGTTGCTCTGGTGCTGGTCATGATTTCCCACCTTATTCTTGCCCCAGGTCTGACCACTGCTGATTCGAAATGCCAACAGCTTTCCTCATTCAGGATCTCTGTATTGTTGCCTATAACTAAGCACTGCAAAGATTCGGTTAGTACATTATATGCAAGCAAGTCCCTCATATATCCTGAGGCACTTCATCTTTCTTCATTACAAGATGATATATAATGAATGTGTAATGAATTATTGTAGTTTTTTAACTAAACTGAAGTCTTAGGCATGACTGAATATTTCAATCCACATTTGATCCATGTCTTCTTATGATTTTCTTAAGAGTGGCCATTAAACAAAATGTCTAGCAGCAGGTATCATTACTTGATCTTACTGTTTCACCATTATTGTTCTTGATTCTTCCAAAATTCTGGGCAAAGGCTGATTTTTTACATGTACACCTTTGTGATAACTGTGGAGTATTCTGACAGCATTAAAGCTTCATTTATGTCTTCCCTACAGTGACAAGCACAAGTGAAGTTCAGCTATAAAGCATCTGAAAGGGACTCACCTCCATTTATGGGAACTTCCTTGGAACATTGTGTTTTGCCTCTAAGGCAGGATGGATACTGCAGACCTGCTCAGCTGTCAGCACAGCCTAGAAATCGAAAGCAACAGTGGGAGCAAGGAATTTATTTCTTTAGTGCAATGTACAGATTTGGGTGCTTTAAATGTGGATGTAGAAGACATTAAACTTCATGAATTGTACAAAGAATTGAAGTCACTACATGTGCATTTTAAAAGCTTGTGCACAATGGTGGCCAGGATTGACAGCTTGTTTCATTTGCTGCATGCATGGCTCGTAGATTTCGAGATGCTGGTCACAAAAGGGGCACATAAATTTCCTTGTGGCTGGAAAAGAGTATTTGTCAAACTGTTTTTCCAAGCTGAATCTCCCCTGGCAGCTCAGCAGCAGTGATGCCTTCATCGGACACACTTCACTGCGTACTAGCATTTCAGTGCAAGGTTTCTTCAAACCTCAGTGAAGCAAGCTAGTTTCTGGAAAGAACAAAGAAATCATTGTTCATACGTGCTGCTTGTTGCCAGACAAATGTGCATCCAGCGTGCAATAAATCAACTTGGCACAAGAGGTGCAAGAGTGATTCTTTTTCTACAATGATGTCCAACGAAGGTTTCTTTTATAGCTCCAGGCTGGATTCCTGAGGCCTCTGAATGGTCTGTACTGCCATGCTCTGCTCAGACAATGCCCATTATTTGTTGTTTCCTGTGCACCAGCAGTTTGTGTGTTTTGTGATTTAGTACTGTATCATGAAACGGCACACAGTAAAAAGAGCACTACGCACTCTCCATGAAATCTCTGAAGCAGCTACCTCTAACTCATCAGCTGAAGGATCAAATCCAAAGACTCCCAGATTTCAGGAAATATATTTCTTTATGCCATTCTGAGTTCAGAGGTTGAGGTTTAGACCCTATTTATTGACTTATGAGGACCAGAGGCATTTGGAAACACTTATCACTCCCAATAAGGGAGAGTAAATAGGACCATAAGATTGTCTAGCCTCAGAAATATTTCTAACTAACAACAGATATGTTGTAGTCTCTTGCTCACCTGCAATTGGTAGATGAAATCTGAGGTGACTATGATGAGCAGTAACTCATCAGAGCCGGTTGCAGTAACAGGAACATTTAAACTAGTGGAAACATGCCCCCCAAAAATATTTCAAGTGTTACTACAAACAATAAAATCTGTTTCTTTCTGTACTTAAATTATGAATGATATTGTAACATAATAGCAGCCATTGGATGAGACTATTGCTCACTACCAATGATCAGTGTGAGCTGTGGGCTGCAGGGGAATGGCAACACTAAGAACTTCTTATTATCAATAAAAATTGGGAGCCAGCCCAAAATTAGAGTAACACTCCATGGTAACTGGCTGTCCCAGTCATAAAACCAGACAGAATGAAAACAACTTCAATCCTTTTAGGTACACAACCATTTTACATAGTGTATGTGGTTTATGTAAGCATGTAATTTTAAGCTGCATTCTTCCATAGATGTGTCTGGTTATATAATCGAACAAAAATGTTTTTAAGATGCCCAGAATTTTATGTTGATTTTTTTTTGCTTATAAACTAAAGTGTTCAGTTGATTTAGGAATAGATTGTCCACTAGACTGATAGTTTTAACAAAGCAGTTGGAGTAACTTTATAGGCTGGCTTTGCATTACATATCAGTTCTTCCAGAATCTAGAAACTGGTTGGATTCCTACTTCATGATCGTTCATATTCCTTATATTCAGCCATACACCCTCATAAACACTGAGAGAAGCTGATGGAAGTGTTGACATTTGGAGCTCTTTGAGAGTGTAGGTGCAGGTGGAAGACATCCAGGATTTACATGTGCCATTGAGACAGACTGTTCAGAAGCTACAGTGAAATTGCCAGCTGCTGGCCTCTTGGCATTGTGGTGTTCCCAAGTGCCATTCTGTGGTGACCTCAAGAAATGAACACTAAATCAGTAAATTCTGAAGCCAAATGAATACTTAATATAAGTCCTACATCAGGTTCCTCATTCTGAAGGTCTTATGACTCATTGAGCTGTGCCTTTTCTTGTTTCCCTGCACAAAGCTGGATTTCTCTCCATATGAATGGAAATCTTTGGTATCCTGTTATTTCGTTTGCTCCCTGATGACTTTGATTAACAACAGTAATGCAGAAGAAAGATTATTACAGTAGCTGGCCAGCATTCTGCATATGTATGAAACATGGCTAGGTTTTGTTTAGCATGTTCTAACAAAGTGAATCTTCCTGTGATATGTAGCAGAACACATTCCAGCAGTACAGAAATCACGAGAGGCAATTATCTTTAGAACTGTCAGAGACACTTACAGACAGATGATGGCTCCATTTGCTTGGCAGGGTTTTGATCTTGTTGCTTAGATCACACCCTGAAGAGCTTTCAACTTTTCCAAAAACTGTAGTTCAGTAATCAGAAAACATAAAAAAGAGAACATTGTTTAGTTCTATTGAGCCTGCATTCTGCTCCTGCATAGCCCCCAAACTGTTCCCATTGTCCAAACTCAAGCAATAGAGAAGTTTCTATCGTTCCTGCAGCAATGCCCATTTTGGTTTTCTCCTTTCATCTTGTTATTTGAATTCTTAAAGACAGAGCCTCTACCTTTCTCTAAAATTTCCTCATGTATATTGCCAGGGAAAGTAACAGTGTGCTATTTATCTGGACAGAACAAAGCTGGTGACTCTACAAATGCCATTCTCAGTTAATTCTCCAGGATGTCTGAATGAAGAGCTGGTATCAACTCCTTGTGTCACACAATTATCTAACAAGGCAACATTACAATATTACATTCTACATGGACTAGCTGTTCTCTCAAACCAGGTATTTCAGGCAAATATAAGAGAGAAAGGTATGATCAAACCCGATCATCAATTGATACCCCATTATCAAAGTAGAAGATTTATTACTTAGAAGCACTGTTCAGTATGCTGGCAGCCACCATGAACAGGCTTGAGCTACATATCCCTTGAAACTGAAGAACTTCCAAATCCACCAGGTCAGATACATATCCACTAGATATTGGGGATCATATTCACTGAACTTTTTCAGTGTTTGCTGAACTTGTATCCAGTACTTGTGTCTTGTATTCATGAAGAAGCCTAAAAGACATGGACTAAAAGACATGACCTAAAGAAGTGTAGAAAGAAAGAGCTGTTGGTAGATGTTGTCTGTGCTATTTTATCATTTGGGACTGCTTTCACTTGTTCAATTAATTCTATTTGGAAGCAGTTAATTACTTGGCCACCTCTGACTTACTGGTCGATAGTAAATTACTGTAGCTATTTCAAAGAATAAGATTAATCCTAACTAGAGGCCAGATTTAAGTAAGTCCAGGGGAGCTCCATTAGTATTCAACAGACATGTCGCTGAGCACAGTGTTCTTGTATAAACAGGAGGACCTGACGAGGAACACACAGGACTGCTCAATGAATAAAAATACACAGTTTTCAAATGCCAAATTCAATATTCATTTGACAAGAGATTGAAAGGTGATATGAAGACTGGTGCTTGGTAAGAAGGTGAGTTAGTTTTCATCTCTAAGTAAATCTTGCCTTGATTCCAAAGACTGAAGCCAATATACTAGCAGATATACTAGCTATACTTTTGCCAGGAGGAAGCAGAGGGCACATTCAGGTAAGCCATTCAGACATGACCCAGTATCATCAGCTCCAAACAGAGGTCTAAATTCAGGCACTAAGGTAACATTAGTGCTACAATACCAGGTATAAAATAATAAATAATAATTTAAAAAAAGAATGGGCTCAAAAAGCAAACAGCACCTGCCAGTTGATGAGTTTGTAATGATTCACCAAACACCACTAAACCTGCTTTAACGCAATTCTTGTTTAGGGGGTTTGTTTCATTTTGGTTTGGTTGGTACGATTTCTTTTTTCATATGCCCCTGTTCATACTTCATCTGTTCTTCCAGAGGAAGAAGACATAAACCTGTGTGTTGTGCTTCAGGAGTGATCCTGGTTTACATCCATCTTCTGTTCTCCCATTGCCAAAAAGACCTGTAAAACAAATTAGTGCTTGAATATCCTCCTGAAGATAAGAGCAATGTCACAAAAGAAATATATAAGATAGCAGAGGCACCCAGCTAAACATTAGCAGCTTTTGAAAAGGGAAACTCTACTGGAACTTTGCTTGGAAATATACTTCAGCTGGATGAGGGAAAGACTGCATACTCAGGTTCTGAGAAGTCTTTTTTAATACAATGACAGGTCTTTGTTTTACTTTTGGTAATAAAATTACTCTGTTAAAATAGGTCTTTCTTCTACTGTTTTCCTTTTTTTTCTTTTTCTGCATAACCATAGAATCACAGAATGGTTTGGTTTGGAAGGGACATTAAAGATCATCTACTTCCAAGCCCCATTCTATAGACAGGGAGACCTTCCACTGGACCAGGTTGTTCCAAGCCACATCCAACCTGGCCTTGAGCACTGCCACAGATGGGGCAGCCGCAACTTCTCTGGGCAACCTGTGTCAGTGCCTTGCCACCCTCATAGTGAAGAATTTCTACCTAGTATCTAATCTAAATCTCCCTCTTTCAGTTGAAAGACTATAGGCTGCCACACATATAGAGCAAAGACTATGCTCATGCCTGCAGGAAAAAGGGACAAGACACAAAATTCCCTGGAAGCTTGCACTGTAGGGAAGAAACTCGGAAGAAACTCAGAAGAAATCAGCTAGGTTGGAAAAGACCTTTCAGGTCATCAAGTTCAACATAACCCACTAAACCATTTAACTAAGGACCTCATCTACATATTTTTTGAACACTTGCACTGCAACCATCCTTTGGAAAACCCTTTTACAAGGAAGAAGGCTCCCATAGCATATACATCTTTAGGGATTTGGCTGCTGTGCAGTAGCCTGAAAGTAGTCCCAGCTATTGTGGGAATCACAGCACCACTAGAGTGATTCCAGAAGCCATATCTCCTTCAGGCAACGGATGTAAAGGTAACTTACATGATTTAAATAATATTCTATCATCCAAGCACACTCATTACATATAATTATTGCATGTATTATGGATGTATGGAATACATTCCTGCTACAGATAATATTGTAATTCCTGGATTATAAGATTCGTCTTAACATCCAACATTCTGGCTGACTGGAACAACCCTCCTCGTCTTTAGCACACACAAAGCACTACAGAGTGCTTATATGTGCACATTCACAGAAAGTTTTGAACATGTTGCAGGCTCTCATTATTCAACAAAGTCCCTTTGATGTGTCTGACTGTTGCTTGGAAATCAGTGTGAGACTTCCATAGTCCATTGGGAGCTTCAGGTTCATTAAGTGTACTGTTTCTACACAGTGCCTCGTATGATCAGTGGCTGAGGCAGCAACTGATGGGAAGCAGAAACTTGATGGCAAGTCTTTGCTGTTCTTCCACTTGGTCATTATCACTTATTTGTCTTAAAACAGCTATTCCTCGTGGGATCAATAAGCAAATTTGGAAGCTCTAGTAGTTGAATACATGGATGACATGTTTGTGGAGAAGTCTGTTCCATGTATCCTTGTTAAAGAGATAGGGATGCTAACACATCCTTTTGTGCTAGTAGAAACCAACAGATATAGAGCCCTGTGACATGGCCAATCTTTATGTGTGACGCTGCATTGTCTCACTGTAGTAATGGCAATGGAAGGATCAAGTGAGGCACCTGGATATCACCTGAAAACCTCTAGGTATTCAGTCCCTGGTAGCTCTAACCTCACTAGGATTCATGCACTTTGCCTTCTCCTTTCTGACTCTTGAAAGAGAGGTGATGACTGCAGCTGAGGTTCAAAGTTCTGCTGCTCATGCAAAGGAGGGTGCAGAAAGAAGCTCAAAGATGTTAGAACATTGGTACCAACAGCAGTCTTGAGACCCATAGGATTAGTTATACCATTTGTGATGCTAACAGGCAGGATCCATGCGTGCTGCAGCCAGCCACTATATTGCAAGGAGCCTCTGCAAGCTGTAACCTGCTGAATTTCCTAACCTTGAAGCTGTTTTTCCCATTTGATGGATTCCCAGTGTGGTATCACTCTTGGAAACAGCCTACAGGAACAAACAATGTAATACATTGGAATGGAATGAAAACCAGGCAAAGGCATGGGTGAGGTGCAGCAGCTACCAGCAAGTACTGAGCTGCCCTGCTCAGGGCAGCGTCTGAAAAAACTGAGGTAAAGGTGGAAAGGGGAGTGGAATTTATTATCCGTGTTCAGCTGTCTACATAGACTGAGCACGGCAGTGTAAAATGTGTTGTCTGAACACACAGTCTCAGCTATGGTTGGTCAAATTCAGGTGAGGTGATTATCAGGCGGTAGATACTCATTGGTCCCCTTAGGGGAGAAAAGAAAGGTGGAGCCCTCATGGAGCTCCCTGAAGTTGAAACGTTGAGTCATTCAGCTCTATTCTACTACAAGTAGTCATGCAAAGAATGAGATTAGATATGTAATGTGTACAGATGCCGAAGTGGTAAATGAATAAAGGAGGTTGCAAAAGGAACAGAAATTTATTCAAATGAAATTGTGTCTGAAAGTGAGTAGAAAATACACTGCATGAAATAATAAAAGCCCTGAAGTTAAAGGAGATGAAATGTTTCAGGCTCAGTGCTTCATTGCCAGAGCTGTTTGCTGGGCATTAACAATGTCTCCCCGTTTCAAAGTGAATAGGAAGACACATGTAAAATGTTCTAGATAAGACTCTCGTATATTAGGAGATAGCTTTGGGAAAGCTCTTAGCTTCCAAATTTTCCTCTCCTCTTTAAAAAAAAAAAAAAAATAAATCTTTTTTTTTTTTTTTTTTTTTTTAATCAGTGTTTTAACTTTGATTTTTTTTTTTTGAGGTGATTTGAACCTTTTTTCTGTTTCTTTTTCCCTTTTAGATTCTGTAAAATATGGGGTTTACAGATT
>NDXB01000894.1:119692-253765 GCA_002631895.1 Agapornis roseicollis
TTTTTTTACTCTCCAGAATTTGGTGAAAGTTTGAGAATTTGTGGGGGGTTGTGGGGGCTTGTGGGGATTGAGTCCACCTAAAAAGACCATCCATAGTCTAAAGCAGGTACCGAAAGTACAAATATTCCATACTACAAGAGCAGGGAAACTCTCTGAACCTTCCTTATCTCTGAAGCTAGACCAAGCTTCCTATCTTCAAAAGCCCTATGCTTCTTTCCAAATAAATATTCAAATTACAGTAGCCATGGTATTGTCATGTCTGAAGAAACAAACTGTATTCCCTAGGCAGTAAGAAACTTTTTTCCAGAGATATTCCTAATAGTTTTAAAATACATAGAAGTTAACAGGATATTTTCAAGAAAAAACTATGTGTAGTTCTTGTGCAGAATGATCAAGAGGCAGGAGAAGGGGACTGCTGGATATCTGAAGATTTCTATTTGGTTCTTGGTTCAGCCACTGATTTTCTCATTTGCCCAGGTGTGAAATGGGACTGATTTTTCCTCATCTCAGGTTGACACTAAGAAAGCTGAGATCCTTATGTTTTCACCATGGTAGGACAGAGGACTTGGGCTGCACAGACATAATTTAAACCCTTTCACTGTTCTCCTTCACTATGTTCCTGCTTGCTCTGCAATAGAAGGTGTCAGAAAAGTCACTACCACCTTTATTCCAAGTTATTCAAACATGAAGTTCTGACACAATGACAACTGGTCCATTTTGGGAAATGACACAGAATAGAGCTCAGCTTTTTCATAATGACCACAGCTCCTAAAATGAAGAATGCCAAGAAATGTTTTATTTATCCTACCCAGCTTGACTCCAGAATCACCAAAGTTGTACTGACCTAATTGACCCTGCAGCTGCCCTGAAGAAAGTAATTTGTATGTAACTTCTGTCCAGTGGTTGCTCTGTAGATACAGGACTGAAACACAAGGCTTAGTAAGTGCAATGAGAACTTGGATGCACTTCACCATAGACTTGTGTTATCTGCAATTATGGAAAAGGCTGTGCATGAAATTAGACTCCAGGCACATTCACCTCAGACCCTGCTATTCTGAAATGTGCTTTTCTGGAGAACAGCCAAAACGACATACCCATGGAAATTAAAAATCCCACCCTTTGGCTGAGACAGTTTTGAGATCTGCTCTCTCACAGTAGCCCACTTTCCAATGAAAAAGGCTGCACAGAGATACCCTTTCTCTCCTGATGCTCCACACTGTCCTGTAGGATACCGGCACAATTACATGCATTGCAGGTTAAAGGCACCCAGGAACTGCTGAGATGAAGCATATTTCCTTGCTGAAAAGAGGCACACGTGAAGATAAAAGTTTGTCCTGATGGAAAACAAGACAACAATGCAGCAGAAATAGAATGCAACCCAGGAGAGGAAGATGCAGCTCCAGCACATGGGTCCAAGTGCTGACAGTCCTGCACTCAGAGATGTAACTCACAGCTCTGGAATCCCCGGGCTGGAATTTGCTCTGGGATATGTCACTGGCTCGCTGTGCCTGGCTGGCCGGCAGCCACAGGAAGAGCAATGCCTCCTGGCAACTCAGAGCAGCCAGGTCAGCTTCAGGAAACAAAGTACTTAGGATTGGACATCTTCCAAGACATCTGGAGCAACCGGGCCTCTTACGCCAGGCCTCATTGTGATCTGGGACTGTTATACTGGTGTCCATATATTCATAACTAAGTGCTGCAGCGCACGACTGCTTGAGACAGATGTGTGCTCCTAATTCCTCATTTGCATCTTTTGACTTTCTTATCACAATGAGCTCCTAATGGAAAGTGGTGTGGGCACAAGGGGTCCAGCAGCTGGAACTCACCTGCACTTGTAGCATTCATTATCTACCTTATTACTAAGGAGCTGGTAGGTGGTTTTCCACGCTGCTTGGCACCAGAACGGCTGTGTCTTTCAGCTTCCACGGAAGTTAGTATTGAATCCCCTTTTTACTGGAATGAATTTATTCTGCACAGCCCGGTGTTTCCACAGGACGTGCAGAGGCTGGAACTTCAGTATGAAGAACCTGCTTCATTTTTGCCGTTCAAACTTGGTAAAATAAGGCTGAATCCTTCTCAAACACAGCTTACCTAACTAATAGCAGCATCCCACACTCAGGATACTACATAGAGATAACAATATTGTAAGTAGAAAAATAATGTAAATGAATATGCTATGAAGTACTTATGAGAGCCTTCTGAATACTGTCCCCTTTAAAATACTGTGGGTAATGCCTGAGCTGATGCCATGCCTTCTTCCTGACTGCCAAAATCATTTAAACCCTGTGTAAGAAGACTTGACCACTGCTAACGAACAAAAAGTAGAAAAGCTGTGTGTTAGGTGGCACTTTCCTCTCTTATTGAGGACTTCCATCTACATCTAAGCATTTTTTGTAAGTTAATTCTTCATTGCAAAGAAAATATTACAAGATGTTAGATATTGGCAAGTGCCTTTATTGCTGTAACAAGAAGACAGAGTAACACTAAAATGCCCTCTCCAAACATGCTCACTTAAATAAAGAATACATGTGAGAGTGATGGAAAAGCAAAAAGAGGCAGGAGGGGAGTTACGCATAACTACCCGTCTAAAAAATATTCTCTCGAGTATTCCAGCAATGAGATAATTACAAAGGGAACAGGCTATATTTTCTCCAGAAACAGAACTATTGGTCTAATTTGCTAGAAACGCCTAGGGAAATTCTAATTCATGAAAGTTCAAGTTTCTCCAAGTGGAACACTGTAGTAGAAAACCATCCTTCCTAGCCCAGAGCCACTGGAAAAGCACATCTTGTGTATTCCGTTTCCTCCAGCTTGAGTTTCAAAAACTAGCAAAGGTCAGTTGTCATTGGTTAACTTTACATTTTCTAAAATCTCTATTCTTGTAGAGTTTGGATTTCTCCTTTTTAAAAATACTGATGAAGTTCAATGAATAGAAAAGTATTTATTAGTGGCATCCATATATAAAAATATGTATGAGTTCTACGTTTCCAAAGAACACAGGGGCAAGTGCTTTAGATACTCGAGTAAGGGTTCCTGTCCTGGACCTATGTACAAGCTAGATAAGTGATTTTACCTCTGCAGCTCTGTTTGCCTGCCAGAAAATGTGTAATATGTGCTTCATACTATAGGAGAAAAGAGAGAACCAAAGTTTGCGAAGTGTTCTGACATCCTTTGATGATATTGGAAAGCTGAAGTTCCCTAAAATTATGGAAAAAATCTGGAAATCTTGTCTCCCTTCATTATCACAATGACAACAAACTAACAATCATGTAGTTCCCTAGCAAAATGTTGCTTGTACTGCCTGAGAAAGCTGAAGTCCAGAAAGCTGCGGAAGTCTTTTTAAAGCTGTTTTATAAGCAACACTTGGCCTACATCCTGTGAGAGATCAGTCTTTGACAAAAGCTTTCTTAGCACTTATAGAGAAACCAAGTTAAACAGAGAAAGAGAATATTTTGAATAAGTTTTGAAGTTTATTTTTCTTAACAATTTTAATGTCAAAAATATGGTACATGACCAAGAAGTGCATAGCACTGAACTCATCGCTTTGGCTAGCACAGCCCAAAGAGGGGCAAGGAGGTTACTTGTATACTTGTGGGTAGCATGTGTAACATCTATTGGTAACACCTGTGTAGCAGTGTATGTGCAAATAATATCTATAACATCTTCAGCTGTATATATATATACACAAAATCAGAAAAATATATTCTTTTTTTTTCTTATATACACTATATAACAAGAGAATAAAATCTGTAGTTTGCAGTAACTTATATGAGACCAGGCTTCCATGACTCAGAGCTTTATAAACACTTCCTCAGCACCTTTTGTCTTGGACCATTGCAATAAAAAAGTTGCAGAAAGAAAGCAAGCCTTTTGGACAGTATTCCTCAGCCACCTTTTTCTGATCAATATAATCTATGTCTTCTACACAGTCTTCAGGGCTGTGATCTGGCTTTTTTTCAGTCACAGAGATAGGTGGTGGAGTCTGAACAACTTCCTTTGCACGATGCATTGTGTTGCCATTTGCAGGACCCACTGATGTTAGTAGGCTTGAGCGGGTCAGCTTGAGATGAGCACTTTGTGGGCCTTTCCTACATACTTTAGATTTTAGGACAGTATGGGGGTCTTGGCAGATCCGCTTCTGCTTCCTTAGGGATCGGGAGAATTGCTTCCAATAGGATTTCTGGTTTGCTGCATACTGTGCACAGGTGGATGGGTCTCCAGAGAACTCACACCAGAACTCACCATCACCATGCTTGCATTCCACACGCACAGTAAGAACATTCATGGCAGTCACTGCCCAGGTACATTCAGCATTTTCTTTGGTTTTAACCTTGCCTTTAGGAGATGATTTCCTTCCCCTTGATTTTTGCCCTTTTTCATTCTCTTGGTTAGATTCTGTTCGTTTTTTTCCACCATCTTCTATGCCATGTCTTCTCTTTTTTCTTTCCTTCTCTTTTTCACAGTTGGTCAGTAGCATCTGGGAGACCAGAATGAGCACACAAAGAAGTCCAAAGCTTTTGATCCTCATGGTCTCTGTGTTGCTTGTTATCTGCCTTCAAAACAAACAAAGAAACTCACTTAATGCCAGGCTCCATTTGGCAGCTGCTGTGTTTCAGACATGGTATTACACTGCTTTTTACACCCATTAAAAATGATGTTACCAGCAAAGTCCTCTGTCCTTTGTGAAGATAATACCTGGTTTCTACAACCCTTATTTATTATCCTTGAGAACTGTAGATGGCTGTGGAGTCAGTCCTTCTGTCCCAGTCACTTAATTATCTATGCAATGTGGAACAGAAGGCAGTCACTCCCAGCACATGCTACAGCCCAGTGACTAAGGTACCTTGATTAAAATCTCTTCTGCAGTCAGAGAACCTGGGCTTTGTCAGTCTTCTCAGATGGATATCTTAAGTTACAGCATACAAAGCAGTTGTGGTTCCCATGATCTCCCATTTTATAAAGGGCACGTAACTGATTTTGACTTCAACCTCTGGATATTTTTCAAAAATATGCCACACAGAAAAGAAACCATTTGGTTCAAGTTAACCAAAATTATATCTTAGGCATCTTGAAAGTGGCTTTAATTCCCTGGTTACACCAGCATTTCAGTTTAGTGGTAGAAAAATCAAGATGATAGTCTTTCCAGACACCAGAAAGTAACTATTGATGCATTCTTTGCTGCCTTGACTGTTAAACAGAATTACCTTTTGCTTTTGAAGAACCCACAGTATCTAAATGTCCCAAATTCAAGGGATAAATATGCAATATCAGTTTTGAAATGTAGCTGGTTAGCAAATAATTATCAAGCTGATCCCTATGTCTGCACAGAGCACATTTGTTTCTGTAGGTGTTTCTCTTTATGAAGCAGCTTTCAGGATCAGAGCATAGCATAATGGGGGGGGGAGGATGTGTGTGGAATAGGGGATGAGTTAAATTTGGCATTTAGTTGGTTACATCTGTAAAAGTATGTTTCAGATGTTTCCATCGTAGGCATTTCTGTGGCCAAGTTTCCCTGTTAGAAAGCAGAAAATCGTGTGGAAGCATGCTAATAAGGAACCTATTTCAGCACTCAACTATCTGCAAATACCTTTAGTTACAGAAATTTAGAATCTAGGATACATAGATAACAGCAGATGTGAGCAGGTCCTACACTTGCATTGTTCTTACTTGACTTGCTTCATGCCTTATACTGCACAGAGATTTTCACTCCATAAAAATCCTCTTTAGAGAATATCATGTAGTATTTACAGTTCTGTTGCAATTACAGCAATTAATATCATTAAAATAAATAATGATGTAACAGTAGCCTTCTGTTGAAAGCAGAACAGTGCAGAAGTAGAGATAACTAAGAGACATACCTTGCACAGGGCTTGGAGATATCTAAACGCAACTCCTGATCTTCAAAAGACTCAAGAGCTAGTTGTAAAAGCAGCGTGGTATTTATAAAGGCAGAGGCACACCTTCAGGTTTCCAACAAGTCTATTACAACACAGTAGGATACTCCAGTGCCACGTTCGTTTGCCTCTGACACACCTTCTTGGGAAAGTGCCAGTTCTTAGCACAAAAAAGGCAGTAAAACCAGAAGAGCTCTGGTGGAATACAAGGTATGCTTGTGTAATTTGGATGTTCCTTTGGCCAAGTCCTTCCCTCTTTATGAGCAATGATAAGAACTTTGTTAGATCCTGAACTTCTCTACAAGAGCTTTTCCCAGCCACTGAGGGATGTATCCTGCAATGCCCTCAACAAGTTACACCACCTTGTGTTTAGCAGAGTTTGGGTAGTAGAATTCAGTGATTCTTTGTGAAATTAAAACGATTCCACAATGCATTTCAAAAATACCTTTTGAACATTTTGTTACCTCCTGTCACAGCAACATATTGGAGAACATTTAAAAATCAATATAACTATGAAGTATTCTGCATTAAGGACAGCATTCCAGCATTCATTATGGTGAGATGGTTATGAGTGCAAAGCTCAGAAACAAATTCAAGCTACCTGAAAATTAGTGACTCTCTGGGGTTTAGGAGCTGGGATCAACTGCACAGCACTGATTGATTTATGCTCCTCCCTCTCTCTGCCAGCTTTTGCATATGGAAACAAGTGGGTTACCTCATGAGATTCATTATGGGACTATGTCTAATGCATATTAACCTGAAAAAGGCAGTGACAGTGAAAGAACAAGCATTAGACAAGTTGGGAATAGGTGTCCCTTAAAGAATAGATGGAGCATCTTGTGCCTTTGTAGCTCAGTTGCTTAAGGTGGTTTTACTGGAGAAAAGTAAGTGGGATATTTGTTACATATGCTTGGGAAATACAAGATTAAAAGGTGGGATGCCAGAATCAATAAAAGTAGAAATTGGTGTAAGATGCAAGCAAGTCTTCTTCTTTGACTTTTTCCCGATAGACAGAAATAGAATGAGAAAAAGGGCCAAAGCTATAGGCAAGGCATAGTCTGACAGGTTTGGTGATGAGGAGACTGTTAACTTTCTGTAAAAAAAGCCCAGAAGCCAAATAAGGAAGAAAAAGTGTAATTCTGCAGTGAGTGCAGGACAGGAATGTGGGGTCTGATCTGTATGCTGGGATTATCTCCTTATCTATGTGCGTTCAGCTACCTTTGATGCTTTCCAATTGAATTCAGCCATCAGATCTGTCTTGTGTACCTTTAATTGGCACGACTTAGTATGAAACTATTCATAATAGTCCCCTAAGTGTGAAAGATTTGTGATTAGCATTGGCAAAGGCTAATGAATAAGGGTAAGATGATTCAAGGATCAGAAAACTGTGTATCAGGCTGGATGGGAATCAGAGAATGAGGACAGTGTAAGAAATAAGCAACAGAGGGACTATCTTGCTTAGGAGTCCTAAACTAACATGACATAGCATGCAGAGTATCATCTGAAATATTAGCATTTAGCAGGGATTGTCAAAACTGTTCGGCTGCACTAATGTGGCTATGCGACCTACTAATCAGGGCTAATTACTCTGGGAACAGCATTAAGCCAAAGTGGTGTCTACACTACCTCAGATTCCGGCTTTAATTCAGGTATGGCATTATTATGCCATATTGCCTTGTGTAAGCATATAAAAATTGATTTTTTTTTTGTGACAGATTAGGAGGGTACTTCAGACGTATCACAAAAGAGCCCCAAACAGCCAATACCAAACCACCAGCACACAACTACCTCTCTGCTGTGGCTGAAGAATGTCTACAAGTAAGGAAGAGAGGATGGTTGCAATGTAGAGCAACAGGGTTACAGTAAGGAATTGTGCATTCCTGTCCCAGCTCTGCCACAGACTTTTTCAGACATTCACTAGGAGTTGCTGGATGTTCTCTACCTACAAAGGCAATATTCTTGTAGATAACATTGCAATGATTTTTTTGTTGTTGTTTACAAAATACCACTTACTGGTTAAACTAGTCACAATGTATAGAAAATATTTTAGCTCTCTATCATTCATCACTTCTAAAATTAATGGGTTTGACAGTTTTGCAAAGCAAAATCGGTTTCAATGTCAGTCTCGGTTCTGCTGCTGATGCTCAGTTCAGCATTATTGGTATGACGTATCAGCCTATCCTTCCTCCTTCATAAAAATGGGGGAGAACAGGTAGAGAAAAGGCTGCATGAAAGAAGATTTGTCTTTCTGCTGCTTTGATATTCCTTCCCTGAGGCCATGGCAGACTGAAGAAACATTAAATCTTCCTGTCCTTAGCATGCAGAAACCTCTACAGAGAATTCTGCAGTCAACTGGTTATTGATATGGGTGATTACATCTTTGAGATGATCCATCTTGGTCCAGCTGGAATTCTTGCCTACTGTACTTAGATGGTTTCAAAATCACAATAAACCAGGATTTACTTATTTTGGTAAGTGAAGTATTTTCTCAGAAGGGAGAGGCTGGCCTGGATACCCTGCAGGTTTTTTGCTGTGTCCCCAGAATACCTTTTGTTTTGTTTTAATTAGACATGAACTGATGTTTTATGGATGCCCTTTACCTACCTGGGCATAGAGTGTATATTCATATTGTACTCCAATAATCAATACTGGGAGTTGCCTCATCAGATGGTCAGAACATTTGTTTTCTTCAACTTTCGTCTGGAAAAGAAAGTACACACAGTTAAAGTAGGACCTCTGTTTCATAGGTGCTTAATTAGCACTTAATCATCACCAAATAATTGCTGCAAAACCAAAATGAACACTTCTCCTTCATACAGTGGTTATGTACGAGTGAAACTAACAGCTTAATCATTTTATCCATCATTTGTAGCCCTAGTTTGACTGATTGCTTTCTTCGTCTACCAATTCAGTAGTTTTCACTTGCAGTGTTATTCTTAATTTACTTTTTGGCATTATGTTGGCAACTTTTTGATTAAAATAGCCTGAAATTCATTACTGCCAAAGTGCAGTTTATCTTCACCAGAGGTCTAACCCTCTTGACTCCCAGCTCATACCTGGCAGTCAGCAGCTGTTAATCTATTACCCAGTTACATATTGAACACACTTTCACACACAGTCAGAAAAGGGAGAGTTTGTGTTCAGGCCTGCAGAGTATTGCTTCATCTTGCTAGGCAAGGACAGCAGTATTTTCAGTAAGTGGCTCTTAATCCAAGGAGATCCAAGGCAGTGGTAGAATACAACTGCTAGGAATAGGTTTCTGAAATGATGAGGAAACGCCTCTTGTTTCATCAGCTAATAGAGAAGAAAATTCTGTGGAGCACATGTATACAGGAGACAGAAATCTTTGATGCCAAATGGAGTTTACAGAATGTTTTGCCTTGGCAGGAGGAGGCCTCCTGAGTTCAAACAGGGGTAGGAGAATTGGAGAAGCCTTCTCCCTCTTAATTTTATTGTGAAAGTTGGTGGAACCAACCTTAAAGAAAGTTTGCTTTGATTTTGGAGCAATTCAAGGACAGGATCACCCTCTTCTATACAGGATGTTAAATGCTGATAACAGGATAAAGATAGCTGATACTATACAAGAGTTGGTGGAAAACATACACCAATCTAAGCAGAACTTAAGATTTTGGTCTCTGCACATTTGCATCTGATAATGCCACCGGGTCACCAAAGAAGAGATGGGATTTGATAAACACAAAAAAGGAACCCCAAAACCCAAACCCAACCCAAAACCAAAAAAACCAACTGTTTTTACTTCTTTAGGATTTAGCTTTGACAGAAGACAAAGGCTATATTCTATGAAGAAAAAGAATTTGGAAGAAAAATCATGTAAAACAGAGGGATGCTATACTGAAGTGTGTGTTTCATACTGATTTTTCCAATATCAGGAAGTACTTAACATCAAAATCAGAGTTTTATGTGTTTTCACTTAATTTTGGCTCTAACTGAATTTATAACTTGTCTGCCTCAGTAACAGCTACAGACTGTACAAGCACAATCATCTCTTTGTCCTGTGGTTTTATTTGAGCAGGCTGCCTGCGTGATTTATTAGCATAGATATTCCCTATATTCAGGACATATCAAGTTGTTTTGGCAGCCAGGGGAAGCAACTATTGACTAATTGCCATCTTAGCCTGCTAAAACTTCTATAGCTTAGAGCAATGCAAGAGCATGTCTGTCTGACCAGAAAAGCTTCAGAAACACAACCAGACAAAGGATTCCTCTCTTACAGAGAGATAAAATGAGTTAGATAATAAAAAAGATGTTATTGTACATTACTGCCTGCCATTACACTAAAGTCTACCCAGGGTAAAGGTGAGTCATGCATATCTATAAGAAGGAAGAATGTGACACATGACATGAAATCATCAGACACATATTGCTAAAACACAAGGGACTCTCTTATGGGCAGTGCTGTTTACAGCTGTCATGGACACCTGATCTCACATGAAAGCATTGCAGTAAAAAATTCCCCTATGTTTATTTAGAGAACTAGCTGAAAAAAGTCTTTACATTAAGGCAATACTGGTAGATTTACTACAGGCAAACAGAGGTAAAAAATGAGATTCAGCCCTCTTCTAGTTCTACTCCACCTTCTCACAAAGGTAAGATATCTTTTCCTAGTGGGAACTTTAAAAGACTGAGGCACTTGTTCTAGGGTTTTCTTCTGGTGTATATGCAGTGGTCTCCACTGAATTTACAGGTGACAAAAATACCTATTGATCCTGTATAGGTGAAGGGAACCAAGATCAGCTGAGGCTATAGTGCTCTTTGGAACATCTAAAACATTGCCTAGATCAGTGGTGAAATTTTGCTGCACCTTAGTGTAGCTGCAGACTGACACAGGATGAACATGAATGGAGCTGAAGACAGAGTATGTACAGGCCAAGATGTGGTATATTAGGAAGTCAATCTTTCCTAGCTGCTGACCACATTTTTGAGGTTGTATCTGGGCTTCTGTAAACCACATCTGATCTGAACCGATGTAATCAACAGTATTTTTTCCAAGGAAGATGCAGCAATTGTCTTTCCAAATTTACTTTAAGAAATCAAATCAATTTAGACTTCTTTTCAAGTTTTTCTCCAATGGTAGAACTGGTCAGAATGGATGGACTTTCAAAAGTCTGGTTTTGATATCAGTGATAGCTCTGGTCATTGCCTGTTCTCATAAGTTTTAAAGCTGCTCTGTAAATAAATTAAGCTGTACCAGTAAATATACATGTGCATATATAAACAGATGTATACAAAACAAAATAAGCATTGAATAGCTTTCTCCCCTCCGTTGTAGTTGGATGGATCTGCCCTATGAAAGTATATTGTGTGAAGTCTCATGAGCTTACCAGTGCCTGGTAATTTTGTGGGGTTTAGCACCGGTTCCAAGCATGCAAGATATTTCTAGCACTTGCTATGAAATAAACACTCATTTCATGTACATTTTTAAATAGAGCAGGAAAATGGAAACACAAACCAAGAAATTGTTCCAGGAAAACGAAACTGGGAACCAGGAATGGAAAACCACAGATTTTATGGTGTAGGAGACTGTGCTGGGTCTGGCTGGGTGGAATTCATTTTTTACATCAGCCCATACAGTGCTGTGTTTTACATTTGTGACCAGGACAGTGCTAATAACACACTGATGATTTAGCTATTGCTAAACAGCATCAAGGCCTTCTCTGATCCTCAGTCTGCCCCCTCTCCAGAGAGCAGGCTGCAGGTGGGCAAGAGACCGGAAGGAGGCAGAGCCAGGACAGATGACCCCAGCTGTCCAAAGGAACCTATGGGATATTCCTTATCACACAATGTTGCATGCAGCAACTGGGGGTAGACTTTCTGGAATAGCTGTTACTTGGAGACTGGCTGGGCATCAGCCTTCTTGTGAGAGATGTGGAGCGGATGTCCCTGCATTACTTAGTGGTTCCCCCCCTCCCCTTCACTTGTTAAGCTGGCTTTATCTTGACCCACATATTGCTCTCTCTTTTGCTCTTCTGATTCTCTCCTGCATCCCACTATAAAGGAGGGGTGAGTGGCTGTCAGATGCTCCATTGCTGTCATGGGTCAACCACCCCAGAGACTTCAATCCTGCAAATAACTAACAGAAATCTTTATTTTTGTAGACTCCAGTTGGAAAGAAACTAACAGAGAGTTCAGTCCACGTGTAGAACTTCCCCTTTTGTTAGAGATACTGATGGTCAAGCTACAGGAACAGTGCCTTGCTCCATGCCTCTAAACCACAACAGTTTTTACAGCAAGGATAACAAGAAGGCACAGTCACAGTTGTGATGCCTCCTTTGTTGATTTAGATTACTGTCTTTAGAAGAAACTATTTCAGCTACATGGAAAAGGCAACCTTGGGCTAACACAAGCTATTCCTCTACAAGTCATGTCAGCCATTATGGGCTGACCTATGCGCTGACATGATTAGATGTAACGTCTATCTTCTGTAATTTTATGGGTTATCCTTGAAACACAGTATAAGCATCATTTAAATGCACCTGTGCTGTAAGGCTCAAGAGCTCACATATGGAAGAGGCTCTGAAAAGTCCTGCTGAAAACTCAGCAAGTCAAAAGAATGACTATACACATGTGCATTTCACAGCTATACTGTGAACTGGTAGCTCTCAGCATTCTTACATCTGATGTAGGTCTCTGAAGGCACAGAGGAAGGACAAAGAAAATGGACAAATCTTATCTACCATTTTCATTTCACTGAGACCAGCATGTTTGGATATATAGCAAATAGAAGACATTAACAAAGAAAAAAGGTTTCTTGGCCTTTCTAGGTTCTAGTGCAACTTGTTATGGTTACCAAAAGCTGAAAGGATACGCATCCTTCAGCAATTATGGTAGACTTGGGGTTCGCCTAGTTAACCAAGAGAAATACGAGGTCTCTGACCATTGCTCTTTCAAAGCTTGGTGTTTTTCTTGGGTCATTTCTAACTCTACAGCTCCTCCATGTGGAGATCGGTAACAAATAAGAAATGAGTGAACCTAAACACCAGGTATTAATACTTTCCTTATTTTTTAATAGGTTTGCAGAGGACTAGCAGTATTCTAATTATTTAGTACATTTTTTAGAGGCATTCAACCCTATTTATGCAGAAACCCATTTTCTGTAACGAGGTGAAAAGTAATGCAGTAGTTCTGTAGATCATGATGCTACTGCTAATGCTGCTGTGTTACAATTCCAATTCTAGTTTAAGTTATCATTTTTCCTCTGTTAGCACATAAATTACACAAACTAGCTTGTTACTCATGTTTAATCCCAGTTGCTCCTGTGTGCCTGTATAAGAATCTCACATCTATGTTCTACTTCATGCTATTGGGGAATTTGGGGATTTTCTCCAGTACTTTGGAAAGAGGACCTAAATCCTGGTTAACTAACCTGGTGGTTGGGAACAGAGCTGAAGGCTGTATTGAGTAAAGAACAGCCTTCCCATATCCCTTCCCACACTGTCTGTCCACAGCCTCTGGAAACTGAGTCCTAGGTTATACAATACCTTGTATTATCTGTGTACTGATGATCACACAGCCCAAAGGACTTCATTAAACACTAATAAGCACTAGGCTTGGGGCAAACTGTTGTTCAGTAGTGTTGTATTAAGAGTATAGTCAGTCACCAGTCATGATCAATAAGAACTGTCATGATGGGGGATTCACAAATAGTGCGGTTTATTGAAGAAATAGAAACACAGATTCAAATTGCTGTTGATGCATTCACTAACTGCATTAGTGCTAAAATCCAAAGCTCACCAACAACTGAGCTCATCTAGATGGAGAAAACAATTGGTAATGCATTAAATTTAGTTCCCACCTAGTCAGAGGCCAAATTTTGCCAAAGAGGCATCCCTGGTTTGCGGAGGAGAGAGGAGCAAGTCCATCGACTTGTCTGCAGAGTGGGGCCATATTCTCATCCTCTCCCATGGAGGAGTTCAAATGCCCAATTTACACTTCTGAGAGAAGTGGAGATAAGGCTGCAGTCAAATTACCTATTGCTGCCATCACAAACGGGGAGGTAAGGGGAGGGGAACATCCACTGCCTCACTTGGTGTATTTATTATCTGTAAATGAGAGCTAAGAAGAGTCTCAATTACCTTTGGTCAGGCTGTTCCAGGGCTGTGGGATTTGGGAATAGAACCATGAAACATTCACATCACTCTCTCTTCCACCCCACTGAGCAGCCCATTGTCATTCCCATCAGGGGGTTGCAACTAACACACCTTGTTAATCCCTTCACCACATATCTCAGGGCCTCAGGTCTCATTCCTACAAGCATTGCTCACCTTAACCAAGGACTTTGCTGTGTTTCAACATCTGCCAGTGAGGAGGGGCACAAGGATCCAAGAGAGAGCAGAAACAGGACGCCTGACCTGAGCTAGCTGAAGGTGTATTCACAGCACATCATGCCCAGCATATAAACCAGGGGGGAGTTACCCAGAAGGGACTGACTGCTGCCCAGGGACAGGCTGGTCATGGATCAGCAGGTGGTGAGCAATTGTACTATGCATCACTGCTGCTCATTGATGCATTTTTTTCTTCCCCCCTTTTAGTTTTATATATGTATATATCTTTGTTATTTCCTTTCTTATAAGCAGTAGAATTATACTAAAATCTAATTATTAAACTACTCTTTATCTCAACCTGTGGGGTTTACATTCTTCTGATTCTCCTCCACATCCCACCCAGGGGGGAAAAAGGGGGTGAGCAGCTGTCCAAGGAGCTGGCAAGAGGAGCCTGGAGCAGCTTTGGGTGAAGTACACTGTGGGCTTGGGCTTGCAGTTCAAGCTTTAATCCAAAAGAACCATTTTCTGGAGCAGAGCCTCACTTCTGCCTGGCTCGAGAGGGACAGCAGCACAGTGCCCACAGGCTCCACCGCTCTCTTGGCTGCATCCTTGCACATCTCATGATGGAGATGGTCTGAACTGCCAGGGATGCGACCCGGAGGTCATTGTCTGTTGGCAAAAGCCACAGGGCTGCCACAGAAGGGAAGAGAACAGAGCTGCAGAGAGCCCAGGTAGGGTGGGGGGAGCAGGAGGCACAGAGCCCCCGGCTGCACAGACCCTGCAGCACAGCAGCTGGGGCTGGGTCCAGGCTGTCAAAAGCGGGACCGCAAGGGCTGCTGCTCACCAATGGACCTCCCGGCCACCGCTCGCACGGTGACCTGAGCCTTCTGCAGGTATGGCAGGCTCTGAGACACGTATTCCTCAGCTCTGCTCCTGTCCTGACAGAGAGAGCACAAGGGCACGGGGGTGGCATAGACCCATCCCCATTGCCTGGACCAGTCTCTTCTCCCAGCACTCCACAGCCCCATTGCTCCTTAGGCCATTTCCATCTCCCAGCCAGGGGCTGAGGTTCAGAGACAGCCACAGGAAAAGTGGGGTCTGAAGGTCCTGCAGGGGCTGTTTGAGAGCCCTCCATGGATGCTCAAGGTCCAAGGGTGAGGTATGGGAGGGATAGACTTTGTTCCCATGTGTGTACCCATCTAGTAGAGTTACAAACACATGTTAAATTATTGGTTTTGCTAAATACAAACCTAGCACTGTTTAACAGAACCGCTTCCGTCAAAACACCCGTGTCAGGGGTCCCCTCACGCACTTCCCTAACCTTCTAGAGGTGGATCATGACAGTCTATGTTAGAGAGATGCAAGAAAGTTACCTTTATATTTCTTTTGTAAACATATTGAAATGTACAAATAGAAGGCAATATGGAAATAAAATGTATTATAATATTATTCCATGATGGAGAAGCTAACTTCTAGCTGGGTTCAATATTCCTGTTGTATCCAGCTTTCCTTTCCAGCTTTACAAGCTGACAAGTGTGTTATGCTTACACAAAGCTGCTAGCACTTACACTGTTATATGTCTTTTTAAATAGCAAGAATTGTTTTGGATTACATTAACTTCCAGATTAACACAAGAGAAAACAAAGACAGGATGACAATGTGCAAATTAGTTACCTGAGGATTCCCTTCTCAGATGGATCTCTTCCTCTTTCTTGCACATTTACAACTTGCCTTCCTTCTCACAGATGCTGAAAGCTGTTTTGTACACCACTTTCTAGTGCTTGAAAACGTATTTCCTTTGCTCATGTAAATGTTGCTGAGTCTGCTACTGGAGTTCAACAAACACATAGATGTTTAAAAAGGGGCATGATATACCCAATAGAATAATTTGTCTGGTGGTAAGGATTTAAGGTACTATTTAATTTTGGATACTGGGTTCTTTCCAAGTAATAAACACTTCTAACACAATCCTCCCCCCAGAACAGAAAGATTAATAGTGAGGAAGAAAATACAAGTTTGCCTGTTCCATCAAATCCCTGTGATTTATCGATTGGATTTCATTTGCAGTATGCTCCTGCTGAAGGACACTACTGCTGCTGATGTGAAATATTTAGTGTTCAATAAAAAGTTTTGTAGTTCCCTAAGCTGAAGGAAAAGTGTTTCTGATTTCTTTCAGTTGTTAACTCACCCTGAGCCAAGAAGATATCCAGATGCCATGCGATCAGTATGTAGCAAAACCAAAGGTTATTGAATTGATTCCAACTGCACAAAAGACTTCAAGCCCCAAAAGGCAAGGGGAAGCAGATGGCTACAGATGATGTTCCTTGTTGGTGCTACTCCGTGGCTCTTACCTCTTCTGGTCTGGTATTGTGTGAAAAACATCTGCCATCCCAGTGTAGCCTACCTTCATGGCAGACAAAATACAGATTTCTATGGACGGATTTTAACAACAGACCTTGTAACATCTTCCTGATAAAATGAAGTGGAGCAGGACAGGTTATGTGGACAGCACAACACCTGTTCGAGACAGGTGTTGGGGAAAGATGGAGAGCTTGTCTGATGAACCATGTCTCCAGAGCCTGCTCCAGCATCCACCCCATGGCAAACCCACCATCCCATGGCCTGGGTTCACCAACATGACATGAAAGACATTGGTGTCCATCCCACTCTGGCTGCAGCCCCTGGCAGGGTCCTGCCAGCTACACCTCCCTGAGCACTGCTGCTCCCAGCTGGACTGGGAGCCAGAATGCCTGCATTCTGCAGAGCAGTCAAAATGCCTGTATCTGCAAACCACCCTCCTCAGCACCACCCAGAGCCCCAGCCCAACCCCGGCACTGCTACATGGCCCCACCGCACAGAAGCATGCATTGGGCCATGGGCACCTCACTCAGAAGATGACCCTCACAGGGGCCATGCAACTTTTTCCCTATGCAAAAACAGGCGCTGCTCAAAAACTTGACCTCCAGCTTCAATGTTGCTCATCTGAGACATCAAAGAGCCTTGGTGGTCTCAAGCAATACTTTCAGCACACAAACATGGAAATTCTTCTCCATGCTTCCTCCTGTCACCTTCCCTCACAGACCAGGTCTCCCACATAATTACAAAGGCACTAGATAACCTTCCTCACCTGTACACATGAATTTGTGGATTCTCATGTTAAAATCATTGAATGGTTAGGGTTGGAAAGGACCTGAAGATCATCTAGTTCCAACCCCCCTGCCATAAGCATGGACACCTTACTGTGCCACCCAAGGTTTTGTCCAGCCTGGCCTTGAACACTGACAGGGATGGAGCACTCACAACATCCCTGGGCGACCCATTCCAGTGCCTCACCACCCTCACAGGAAAGAATTTCTTCCTTATATCCAATCTAAACCTCTCCTGTTTAAGTTTGAACCCGTTACCCCTTGTCCTGTCACTACAGTCCCTAATGAAGAGTCCCTCCCCAGCATCCCTATAGGACACCTTCAGATACTGGAAGGCTGCTAGGAGGTCTCCACACAGCCTTCTTTTCTCCAGGCTGAACAGCCCGAACTTTCTTACCCTGACATCATACGGGAGGTGCTTCAGCCTCCTCATCATGCTCCTGGCCTCCTCTGGACTTGTTCCAACAGCTCCATGTCCTTAAGTTAAAGTGTTAACTTTCTGGAGTACAGAAGACAGGATCATCTTAGTGCCTTGGTGACAGCACCCATACAGCCTGTGGCTGCCTGGAAGGAGGTTGAGAGGGAAGACTGGTGGGCAGCACTCCTGCCTGTCTGCCAATAAGGATTTTGGCAGAGGAAGTGGTGAGGCCCCTCTGGCAGAGTTTAGAGCCAAATTCTGCTCACCATTTCCTTCGGCGGGAAGTCTCTATCCCCTCTTAAGTTCCTAGGCAAGTTCTTCATTTTATTGCAGCCACATTTGTGGGGAAGGCCCTCTCACACACCACATTACGCTGGTAAGACAAATACAGGGGCAACCTGTTTCACCATTTGTACATTAATTTTTATGGATGGCGGCAGTAGTGACAGAGTTATGCAGCTTTCTACATCTGCAGCCAGAAGACCTGAAAGCACACCTCTGTTTCCCCTCATGACTATGAGCATTGTAAGGCTGCAGGCAACAGCATACCACGGGATGGATGCCTATAGTGAGCTGCTGGTTATGCAAACAGCTTTTGAGGGAGGTGAGGAGGGGAACACAGACTTCCGCTCTGCATCAGGAATCAGCTTTGTGTTTTTCTTGCTCTATTCATACTGTATTATAGCCACTTTGGAAATCTAGCACCTGGCCTCCTGCCTAATGTTTGTGCAGTTAACTTTGCAGACAAGATGTGAAAGTGAAATAAACAGATTCTCAGTACATCTAATATGAAGTGTCCATGAGATAACACCAATGTCTTGTCATCATACTAACATCATCTCTTCCACTTTGCTTTATTATTCCTGGTTTTGTATATATATCACATACTGTAATTCTAAAATGATCTGTGAAGTCTCATGAGAACAATTCTCTTGTTTGAGAGCCAAAAGAAACCTCCTTTGCTGTATCTGACTCCTTCCAACAGAAGAAAGCTGAGACTGGGAAAAGTAACAGCAAGAGAAACAGAAAAAAGAAAACAGCAATCATGAAGTTCCTGAAAAAGAAGGACTGGCAATGGGCAACTTTGGGAACCTTTAGCTTTTCCTTTGTCTTCTTATTTTTGTGGAAGATCTCTGTCCCTATAACCCAGTCCATCTATCAAATACAGTACCTACTGAAATTAAGAATGCATAACGTAAAGACTGCAAACCATGCAAAAATAACACACCGAAACAATTCTCTCAGAAAACACCAGAGTGCACTACTGCATAGGTGAAATGATTTACGGGCAGACTAAACATTATTGACATGTGCATTTGGTCTACTTTACACACTGCAAACAGTGATTTTCTTAGTTTTGGGTACTTGATTTTAAGGCAAGCAGACCTGATGTTCAGTGTTCCTTCACACCTGAATTTGTTGTTTTTCTCTGCTGTCAAAACCAGGCTAAATGAAAATAGGTATCAAAAGACAGTGGCACTGAACATGAAGTTATCCAAGATGATGCACTCAACTTAATGATGGGATCTGCCATCAGAAGACTCTTGAAAACATTGTCTCTCTTGTTTGATAGAAGATCATCCAAGAGCATTTTTCATACTCTAAGGAGATATGGAAGCTAACAGAGATATTAATTATTAAATAACCAGAACTTTGAAGCTTTTTTCTGTGTTTCCATTGTAATTCATATAATCATTCAGGCCAGAAGGCATCTTGTGAGGCTTGTAGTGCAACCTTCTGCTTAAAGCAGGGTCACAGTGAATTCTGACTATGCTACTTAAACTGTGTGTAGCTGGTCCTGAAAAACTCCACAGATGGAGATTCTAGAGCCACTGTGGGGAGCCTGTTCACATATTTAACCTCCTCACACTGAATGTTTTTCCTCACACCAAGTCAGAACCCCACCTGTATCAAGTCGCAACCATGATTTCTTTTTCTCCTATCACAAAAGCCAGTGAAGAGGCTATAGAGATGCATTCTCTATCATTTCCTCATACATATTAGGGTTAGCTATAAGGTCCCCCCATAAGCCTTCTCCAGGCTGAACAAGACCCATCCCCTTGGCCTTTCCTCACAGAAGTGTGCTCCAATCCTGACTGTTCTGGTGGCTTTCCACTTACACTCACTCCAGTCTTTCTTGGATCTTAACTATGTGTGTTACATACACATCCTTTTACACACAGGTTCTCCAAATGTGTAATTCTACTTTTCTTTGAGGTTTACCTTGTCAAAGTGGTGAATATTCATGATGCCTCTGTGGTAACCTAAACATGAGGCTCCTGAAGGAGGTGGACCACCTCATATTGCACTAAATTAGCAGCAGGCCTGGGAATTAGGGGCTCCCTGGTTGCAGGAATCCAGACAAATGTTTCTGCCTGCTGTTCCTGTCGAACAAATAAAGACAAATTCTATCTCCAACTTGAGTGGATTTCCTGAGGTGCTTGCATCTATGGGGACTAGCAGGTTAAACTAAAATGAATGGAACAGCAGGTTTCATTCATGCATGAGGTACTTGAAGGTTGCATTAGACCCACCACAAACACCTCTCAATTCATCCTTTCATTAATGAACAGCACTTTCCTACCTTGAAGGTTACTGAAATGTCGTAACTGTATGTTTCTAGTGCTAAACACAATTAAATAGTAATGTAGCTGGTACAGTCACAGCACTGTTACAGCTAAGGTGGGAACTTCACCTACCATCCAGATTTTAAGCATTTTTAATGTAAGATCATTAAACTGACTTGCTGAGGGTGCCTAGTATTGCCTAATGAAATGCAGTCCAAGTCATGCATCACTTTGGTACCAAAACCTTAACCTATTTGAAGAATTTAGTGCTTATATTTTGGACACTGAATGTTTTACAAAAAGTATTTAATGAAAGAGGGGCCTTTGGTGCAAGTCTGTTCAATTTCTGGTTTCAACAGTGAAGCTTAGGTGATCATTTCAGACTACAGAGTGCCAAGTACAGAGCCCTGTGCAGCAGAGCTCTGCTCTAGTGAAATGAGATAAAAGAGTTCCTCAGGAAACAGCACACTAGAAGTTTTGACCTCTACTAAGTGGAATCCACAATGGCCATGTATTAAAGGCTGTATCAAGAGTTCCACAAGTGTCAGACAACTTTGCTGCCTTCTGCACTCCATGCATATACGTAAAAGAGTCTTCTGTTAGTAAACCAATGAAACCTTCTCGTTTCTGCTGCTACCAGTACAGTGGGTGACGGACTCTCACAGACTTCTCTAAATGCAAAGCACTGTCTCATTTTTGAGGGCATTACTGTTGTAGTGGATACTATTGCAAAACAGTCACTCTCCAGAGTCGATATGCATCATACAAGAAAAGTTTTAAAATGTTTTAAAAGCACAGCCCAAGGAAACCCTCAATCTCCCCTTAGTGTTTCCAAATAGTTCCCATTGTAGTTGATGAATGTAATTGATGCTTGCAAATGGATTACACTAATTTCTATGACAAATAAGTGAAGAGGTGTACTGCTACATTTTTTATATATTCACTGCACAAGAGCCTGGCAAGGCTTATAATTGAAGCTATAAATGAAAATTAACCACATTAGATTTAAGGCTGACAAAAATACAAACTTAAGTTTGCCTGTTAGCAGCAGCCAAGCTTTCTGCACTGATCCCATGCTCACTGCTTGCTGTTTCTTTCCATATCTTTTCAAGAGGTTTGGGAACAGAAAATTATTCCAGTTTTGGTGTAAGGTACAAGCTTTAGTGATTAGACAATTACAGTCTGAAATTATCAAGTGAAAATTACAAATCTGTGAGTAAAGCTGGAGAAATGCTTAAGTGTAACACCCTGCAGAAACTGTTAATGGTAAATATAGAACACCACTAATTTCTGTGGTATGAAGTTTTTCCAGTTATATCCCTGCTGTGAAGCTCCCTTGGGAGCAGAAGGGATTACTCTTAAAAAATAGACTGAATATAAATAACTGACAAGAGGCTATTAGGTCTGCTTTGTGTTTTGACGAGATTTATACAAGTGTCCAAGTAAATAAATATGAATTACCTTTCAGAATGTTTACTGAACCCAAACAGTACTATTTCCACTAACAGATGCTAGTAACAGTGAAGTCTGCAGATGCATCACAGACGAACACTTCTGATCTGCTATGTTTGGGAATGTATTCTTACATTACTCTTCTATTTCTCCAATCCTTCCTCCCTGCTGTCTGCAATTTATCATTGCAATATAAATGTAATAACACTGAAAATATTAATATTAATGAAAACATGTTCACAGTGGGAAAAGCAATGACTCAGACTTGTAACTTCTCTTACACATTCCACCAATAATCTCTTAAGAAACAAGCATCAAATACCATGACTTTATACAAGTAGCACCATTTAAAATTGTAAGAAAGCACACTATGTTTTTATACATTTTATTGCTTGTAATAACTGTAGCATCATTTACAGCTTTCATCTCCAACACATTGAAGAGAATCAGCACAAACAAAAACCTATTGAAGTTCAGCATTCCTGAAGTGGAACCTTGGTTACATAAGCAGTGTACACCTCGGTGTGTGACAGACCTAAGAACAGTCAGTTCATCCAAATGAAGTACAATCACTCCAGCTTCATGCATTTTTCAGGGCAGTCCTACATTTCATTTTAGGGGTGCAAAAAGAAGAAAAAGCTACAAGATTTACAGAGATGACTCATTTTTAAACCAAAATTCTTATGTCTAAATTATTAAAACTACAGCAAGGGCCCTTCTTCAGCTGTAAATATTTTGTTCTGCAAAACAAAGAAGAAAACAAGATTAGTCACTTTGCTGTATCAGGCACAAGGAAGATCAGCAGCAGCCTGAAGACTTGCTGGTTCATGATGCATCCATTCCCATTTCTGTCAAAATTTTGCCAGATTCAGCCACCAGCTCCTGAGCTGAAATGGAAGTGGATATAAAATCAACTACTTCTGTGAGGGCTTTGCCTTTTTACATCCTGACTGAAAACCTGAGGCGTGCCAGCCAAGTGCCTGCATGCAATCCCCTATTGTCTCCACAGAAACTCGCAGACTCGCAAACCAAGACAGTCCATTTGGTTTTACTCATTTCTTTTAGTTATGAACTGCTTCTTAAAACGAAAATTGTTAATTATTAACTAGCCATTGTGATGAACAAGCTTTATCATCTGAATTTCTGAATGTAGGTTTAAATTGTTCTAACTGATGCATTTGTTATTTAGCTTACTTCACTGGCTTAAATATGAAAGCACGAGAGGGAAGGAATAACAGAAGGCAGAAAACAAGCCCAATTCAAATAGATAGAACTGAAATACCATAGAATTAATGATAGAACAAGCATCTCAGTATGCACTAAAGACCCCACAGGAGGCTGTGAGGTAGTCCTTAACTAGTAACCATCACTGGAGTTTAAGTTGTCCAGCCCCTCAGAAGCCACAGAACAGGCTGTGCCATGTTAGATTTCAGTAAATGAGCCTAGAACCTCCCTCCACATCCCTGAAAGACCCCCGGGATCAAAATAAAACAAAATTATAACAGGATCACTCTTAGGTATATTCTGCTGTGCTTCAAGGTGGAAGTTTTACCTGAAGTGAACCCTTAACCTCTGAAGAGTCCAATAATGTAGGAGCAGAAACCGTGCAGGGATTCCCAGCAATATTCCCGGGCCAGCTTCATTGCTTCTGTTTCATTTTCAGACCCTTCACTATGTTGGGTTGGTTTTATAAGAGGTAGTATTGGGGGTTTCATTATTTTCTTCATAGAGCTTTTCCCTGCTCCCATTCCAGAAGTGGAAGTTTTCTGGACTGATTTGACCGCGTTTGCTGCATCTCCTGGTTCCATCCCAGCAGCTATTTGCTTCATGAGAGCTGCTGAGGGAGCCTTTTGGCACATGGTGATCTTCAACACTTGTGTGGATTCACAGGCATGCGGGAGCTTTCTAAGTTCCATGGCGATCTGGTTCCAGTAAATCTTTGGGTTGTTTGTGAAAGCACGACAGACTGATGGCTTGCCAGTGAATTCACACCAGTAAGTCATGCCTTGGCTTTTGCATTCAATTCTAAGTTTCATCTCCTCATCCCCACTCATGCTCATTGTGCAAACATCTTTGGTTTTAGTCCGAAAATTGATTACTTCACCATTGCTTCTTTTCTTTGGCTTCACCTTCTGTCCCAATCCTCCCATGCCACAGATCACTACTAGGAAAAGAAGAGCAAAACTTCTCATGGTGAGAGGAGGTGACTGAGATCCTTGAGCAACACGATCCAAAATAAGTGAAAGCAGTAAGTGGCTGCTCACAATTTAAAGTCTTGGTGCACAAAGGAGCCTCTTACCAGCGGAACATGGGATGGAAGGTTTATTTTTTTTTTAATAAAAATAATAAATCACACTTCACAGCAAGCATGTGCCATAATTTATAGCCTGAGGGAGTGTCAAATAACCTGTGAACTCCCAAGAAGGTAACAGGACAAACCTTGTAAATGCAGTTAAATATAGAGTGATAGTTGTATAACCGAGAAGCACATTCCTATCCAGGATGAACATGTCATATTTGATTTGAACAGGTATTTTCCATTCTCCAGCTGCTTTATAGGCATATCTTCACGCCAGAGCTTGTAAGACCATATTGAAGTAAAAAAAGATAAAAGTGCCAAAGCAATCTATGCAGCTACATCTGGGAGATTAAAATGTCTCTTACTAATAAAGGCTGATTTGTGGAATGGGTTTTCTGTGGATCTGTATGGGAAGGATCCAACGTTAAGACTTTGTCACCACAGTGGGGAAACATTGAAGAATCAACTGCACATTCTTTGGGCTATGAAAGACTTTTAGACTTGCAGTTTTCAAGCATGGTAAGGAATAGAGATTCAGCAAAATAAGGTATTACAGACCTAAACATAAACCAAATATTTGGAAGTGTATCATCATTGTTTATAAACACCATGTGTTGTTTCCAGCCAACAGAGCAAGACAACAGAGCTAGCTTATCATGGGTCTCAGCAGCAGTGAAGAGACCCCAGAGTATGTCAGACATTTCTGTTTTATCACCTTCCACTTTTTTTCTAAATAGGTATTTTCCTGTTCATAATAGATGAAATGTAAAACTGCTATAAAGCAAAGGCAAGAGAACAGAAATGTATTACTGCAGAGTACTGTACTAGCGGTTTCTGCTGCAGCAAGTAAAAGCAGAGCTAAGGAAAATCGTGGTAACTCTCTTGGCATCCAGGAGGTCATGAGAAGAATCCCTTCCACATTTCTGCAAGCCACAGGACATTTCTGGCTAATAAGACCTCAGCAGACATGTATAATACACCAAGTCTGACCTGAACAGCTTCTGGAATGGTGAGCATATAATTTAAGTATGCTTGAATAACTGGGGTGCTAGAAATCCTGGGTATAAGAATGGCCATACACAATGGAATAGAGCACCATTTGGTATACCTAGCAGTTCAATAGGTATGGATAAAGAAAATAACAAAGTAAAACCATTCATTTATTACAGACAGTGAAGCAGAACAGAAAAATAAAATTGGCGCTTCTCTAATATTTGACAGAGTCCCTGGCTGCTGTGGCACCCCAGCTTGCCCGGGAGTTGTCTGCTTGAGATGGAACCACTTGGAACAGCCATTTTGGGTAGCCTGAACCTCATTCTTCGAGTGAGCGTGCCATGAAGTTCCCCCATGACTAAACACCATTTGTCAGAGAGAACAACATAGCTTGTTTTCCATCTCCTCTCTAAGGCAATTTTAATAACATTTTTAGTAGAGGCCTCGTTTCTAGCTTCTTGCCATTTGTTCCCCCAACTGTCTCTCTCAAAGAACAGTGGTGTGCCTCTCTAGCCTTAGAGTCTCAAGTTTTAGGAGAAACAGCAATGATACAAAACTAGTTCAGATTCACAGTTCACTTTTCTGTTGTTTTCTGGAGGTCTTCTCGCCCATCATCAGCCACCCAGAAGAATCTTGTTGCCTACCTCACACTTCATTTCACCGTACTTTCATTTCAAGAATTTCAAATCCTTACTGCAAGCAGTCAAATAACTATTAATATTTGACAAACAAATGTATTACTTACACTTGGTTATGCATAACAGCACTGACAGCTTCTGAGTTAGAAACTAAAGCCATTCATCTCTCTTGTTCTAATAATTGTTAAAGAGTTCAAAACTGCTTAAAAGTTACTTTGTACCAGTTCCAGATCACTTGTTCTGAAAGTTTTTAAAGTGCAATCATGGAAACAAAACAGACTACAAGGACAAATACCAAAAGCACTAGTATATTTAGGTATTATAGTTAATATGTTAATACTCAGTGCTTGTCTTGCTCTCATCTGGCATGTGTTTCCCCTGTCTGCCTTTGAATCACATGAAACAGCTCATGGTCTGTTGTATCAGTGGAAAACAACTGTCCTTTTACAAGTGAAGTCAGGATGCCAGCAGTGAACTACAGGAGCAGAGGAACTGGCAAACATTAACTCTGTCGTCACTGCTACAGCACCACCAACAACAGGCAAGTGGTAACACCTTCAGCACCTGCAGGTTATGTGCGTATCCTCCACAACTCGTTAGCGTGAATCCTTCCATCCCTGCAGATTCTCTATGGAAGTTGGAAGCTCCCCCACTCAATATTCTTTCAGTTCTTCCTGCTCCAATTCTTAGTCTCTTATTTAAACTAAAGTCATTAACAGAAGTCAAACATAGCAGAAACATTTAATCATGGTAAAAAAAATCATTTTCATAACAAGTTAACCCAGTGCACGTCTTCTGAGACAGCTCTTCGCAACAAAACAATTGAGAATCAAACATCAGGTAGTTAAGCAACTTTTTTATTTAAATGAACTGGGAAACTGGGAATTTTCTCAAATTAAAAATAGAAACTTTTAAAAATCTGCAGTTCTGAACATTACATATACACATATGCTACATACTGGCAATTAGAAATGTTTCCATTTATGACCTAAAACCGAAAAATTTAAGGTTATTCCAGGTTAAAGACTGGTACCGCTTTCCAGCATGTCTTAACAATTACATGACTGCTTGACAGAATTGCCCCTACTTCAAGCCAATGAAACTTGTTGGGAACAAAGTTAACAATACTGATATATGAAGAGACAATATTTTAGATCAATATATGCAATTAATTCACCCACCTTAATGTCTTACTCTAGTAACAGAGATACTTTTGGGCCTTGTTGATGAATTCTGCTGTTAATTAATTCAGCAATGCAACTGTATGCCTAAATTCAAGGCAGTAAGTCTAGGAGTAGAAATGTTAACTCCAATTGTGAAAGACATTTGAGTTTTAGTATTAGAAATCATATTTTTAAAATATTTAGCAAAAATAATATTGCCGCCTCCTGAAAGAGTCACAGCTTAACAGTGGTGCTATTAAGAACATCACAGAAGTGAGTGTGAATGAGGAAAAGGGAGGAAGAAAACGTAAAGCATTCTAAAAATCACCCACCTATGGCATTTCTCATGCTCTTTTTGAGTACTACTGAACTCTAGAAAGCTTAGCTTTTGCACTATATTATGCATCACAGACACTCCCAACCCTCCCACCCAAAACGTTTCAAAACAAACTTCTCCAAAAAATTCCCTTTTAAGTCTACACTGCAAAATGCACTAAATATTAAATAATAAAAAAAAAAAGAGGGAGCAAAACAAAACTGCAACTGAAGTTTTCAGAGACACAAAGAGACACTGTGGATCCCGCTACACTTCAAATTTAGTCCAAAGTGATCATTCAAGAGCACCAAATAGCAACACTGATCATGCTGGTAAATTTGTGAAGAGCACTATACAAGATTAAAATCTTAACTAAACACTTAAGTCTTAAGAAAAATGTATATACAAAAGTTTCTGTATACAAAATGCATTTTTATGTAAACGTGTATGTACTGTGTTTAACACAAATCAACAATTTAAGATAAGAACTTGACCAGTTGTCAGAGGATTGCTAGGCAAAGACTAATTAATTTATATACTGTGATGTAAGGTAAAAAGCCCAGTGTAAAAAAGTAAAAAACAAAAACCATTTTAATTCAAGCTTCGAACAGTGGTATTTAAGAGGCAGTGCCCTGATTGAAAAATATTCTGTACAGTAGTTTATGGCATAACATTCAATAGTACAATTGGGATTTACAGTACGGGCGACATAAAACAAGTGGCTCAGGATTTAGAAGATGAATGCAAATGCCAATACACTTGGAAGAGTAATGATATATTCCCACAGAAGAATCTCGAGCCTCATTTATATAGCCTGGAAATAAACACAAAAACAATTCAGGGATTCTTTATGAAGACAGAATTATAATGTAATTTAAGTAGAATTAGGCACAGATTTTCACATGGGTATCAATATGGTTCAATAAGTAGCTTATTTTTTTACTTCTGCAACTTAAAACACTCATGTTACAGAAAGCAGAGCAGCCTTCTTAAAAAATAGTAAAGTAGTAATAACCTAGAATTGACTTTAAAATCTCCTTACTTACCCTGTCATGTTTCCAGTAAGTGTTACCACTGTTCCACAGAGCTATATAAGAAAAACACACAAACCAAAACCATCATTTTCTTTTGCCCACGAGTGGAACAGAAATACTGTGTCTAAGGTGAGACAAGCTCAGTTGGCTATTCTCAAACTTGTACCCACTTAAGCAAGCATTTTTCCAAAGAGGAGGAAATAGATTCATGGTTTTCTCCACCGGCCTTTCTTTATTATCTTTGTTATCTTTGTTTCATGATAGAAAGAAATGCTTGGATTACTATTCACCACCACTCCTTTGAGTACTTAACCCAGCCTCCCATTTTGCTCTCATAAAAACAGTGGCTGTATTTGAGGTTATTTGTATCTTTGGCATGTATATAAAAACACCTATGTGAGATACCTATACAAATACAAATATACTTTATAGAGATCTCATACTTGTACTTACAAGTATGCTGAACTTGTATTTACAAGTATTGCTGAACCCAGGACATTATATTTCATATTTATAAATAAAAATACTGGCCTCTCTTTCCAGCAAAATAATCCATCTGATTCTGAAGAACAAAAAACCCCTATGGGACTCTTCATACCCGCAAAAGTGCAGGTGTACAGAAATCTATTTGAATTCATGTTTCAAAGTATCTCCCAAAATAATTTATAGGAAATGAGAAAAAGGAAGGATAGCATAAGAGTGAAGAGTTTGCCAAAATGAAAATTAGAAACAAGACTCTATTTGCTGTGGGAAACCCAGACTGAGAAATTCAAAAAGCACGTCTCTCTCAATTAGCAGTTTTTCAAATTATCTCAGCATACAGAAGTCAGCATTGCTGAATCTCTACATTTTATTATGGCAGCCCATTCTGAGTAACTTAAAACTTAAGATTTAGGAAAATAAAGTCAAGACTGAACTAGTGGGTTATTGTTTAAATGATTATTTTAGGTTAGTAATGTTTAGCTTATTCAAGAACACTGTATTAACTATTCATCAATCACTGAAATATCACAGAAAACATGCTATGAAAGTCTAGAATATTAACATTCAAATTAAAAGATTCAAAGATCAGAAAGGCACTTCTAAGGCCTGAACAATTATTAGTTTCCTCTTATGTAAAATATCGAAAGTCCTTAGCACTGAGAGTCCTTAGATATGCCAGAAGGAAGTATTTTTGAATTAAACACATTGTAGGTTTTAATATCAAGACAGTACCCTTAAGTTGAGGAACATATCACGACGATTGTAACCATAAGTATCCCTAAAAATATTGTTATATATAAACATTTCCTTCAGAAGGAATCAAGATTTTGTCAGCAAATTAATTGTTAAATGCAGTTCTAATAAATAATAACATACACCTGATTCAGCCATAAAAACTCGCATGACTTCCAAATTGTGAGTTCTCTTGGTATTTACCCATTATGGAAGGAATTTCTCTACCCAATACTCAACCTATACTTTCAGTCATGAGGTCACAAGTTACAGAACAGCGAACACAGATTTCAATTTTAAGTTAGATTCTTCCTTAAGCAACTCAGGTATTTTGCAACCCTAAATATCAAAGCTGTGGGACACTCTATGTTGTCCCTAGGGAAACTGAAAGTCTCACAGTAGCTAAGGTTTTATAGCACAGAAGTTGCAGATACAGAAAAGAACTCAAATCCCCTCCTTTATAATCAAAACTCAACTTTCTTATTTTGTGACATTACACTAGTTCCACCCATGCCGAAACACCCACTTTCTCTGTTTGTGTTTTCTGCATATCCTGCACCGCTTGCCTTTTCCACAGGAAAAGCTCCTCTTGTCACAGTCCAAAAAATTAAACAATTTGGGATTAAGAATGCATTCCATCTTATCACTTTCAATGACTATCAGAGTACTTTAACGTGTTTATCAATTTAGGACCACCCATCGGCCTAGATAAATACCTAATCACCTGGATTTCAAGATCTAATTTTGACAATTGCTTTGTTAAGTTGCTGGAAATGATGACAATCTCTGCTGCTATGTAAAGAATACTGGAGAAGTATAAGTCATACAGCATTTGCTATAGTGAGTAACCATGCAAAAAAAACCCCACATAAATAAGTGATTGTCTTTAAAACGTGCAGAAAAGTGAACAGGCAATTAATATAGTAGATTATGTAAAGACACATGAAGGCATGCAGTTTCAGACTTGGTTTACCTTGTAAAAACAGGATTGTGTATACCATATAAATGCTCTTTATGATAACCATTATTACCATTTTCCGTACTGTAATAAAATAAATACACCAAGAAAGACCATGTTAACTATAAAATGTGCTATGTACAGTATGGCTTCTAAGACATGTACATGGATGTCAGTATTATATGCAAAGATAAACTGTGTCTGTACAATAGAACATACTTTTCTTTTATAACATTCAGGAGTTGTGGCATAATTATAATTTTATATTTTTTAAATACTTTTATATATTTTCCAAAAATCAAGTATTTTGGTATCCTAGAGTTGGATACTCTAATATAATCAATATTGTCTGGTGAAACAGAACACGTTACCTCATTTGAAGTAACAAGTTACATGAAAAATATAAACCCTCCCACCAGAATAAAATAATTGTAACAAATACCAGCAAAAATGTCTTACGTTTTCATGGGTATAGTTTCACCACTAAAAAAAACACAGAAAAGGAGGAGTAATTAACTAGACACTAATAAGTGAGTAATTTTAGCTGTACATGCCTGTTTCTGCTCCACTGACTAGTGAATGTGTAATGAAAAATGACCAGTGTGAAAACTGAGAAATGCAGTGCACAGGCTAACTGAACAACAAGCAAAACCAAAGAGTAGAAAACAGTGAAAACAAAGCTGATGGGAAAATGTGCAAGAACAGTTATCATAAAGTAAAATGCCAAGTCCCTGAGACAGAGGAACTGCAATTGAAAAAGGAAAGGCTCGTTAGGAATAACTAAGACAGAAAGAAAGCAAAAAATTAATTCAAGAAGATTACAAAGCAGGCATAATTCACCTTAACAGGTTACTTAGCAAAGCTATCACTTGTACATTTAGAATACATTTATATAATCACTGTACACGAAGCTCTGAAAACCTCATTCTGAAATAAGTTTCTCAAAGTCAGGGCTGACACTATCTGCACAGAGTCATAGCAAGTCAAGGCAACCACAACCCACCTGCACAAAGCACTGTGCAGGCACCAACCCAAACCTGCAATACTTTACAAGACCATACAGTTCTAATCTGACTGCACAGAAGGTTTCAGGATTATAGTGCCTTCATGTGGGATACTACAAAAATATTTCAATCCATGTGCCATTTAGCTTACTTAGGAGTATATACTTACTCATCATATACATCCTCTGTATCCATTCTACGATAGTATTTGGAAAGTTTCACAGCAAAAATTATGGCAGGAATTAAAAACATTGAAGAGCCTCCCAAACCAAACCAGAAAGTATTCTGAAACAAAGCAGAATCCAGGAAAAAGACATAGATATTCTAATCATTGTTACTGGAAGAACACAACCAAAATTAGTGGCGCTGGTCTTATGGATTATCTGAAGCTCCTTATACTAGCATGGAGCAGGGCATGTTAAGTATTCTCTACTGTCAATGTGAACTAAAGTAAGAACAGCACTGTCCTCAAATGTAGCCAAATAGAAATGTGTCTGAAGTTGCTCAAAGTTACACAGCCATAGTGCCCTAAGAATTTATTTTAATATACTCAGCCTTGGGCAAGAAAGTAATTTTGCATCTCAGCATTAATTTACCAGTCACATTTTTTCTTTTTCCTTTCTTGGCATTTTAAAGTATTCATCTTTCTCATGGTTCTTTCTCAAAATCCAAGTTTCCAGCACTTTCTCAAAGTACGTTTAAACTTGCTAATTGGAGTCTGTTTGTGTAACTAATTTAATTATCATACAGTTGAACTGAGTTATCACCAGATGTTAAAAAGATCATTTTTCAAATTTGATTTGTATTGGCTGGAGGCATTTTGACTTCTAAGTGACTCAGCTAAGTTCTATCATCAGGAAAATCATTGTCCATCTCCCACCAGATGGTTAGTGGCTACACAAAGGAGAACAGAAGCTCCGTAACATGCGAGATAATCGATGATTCTGCCAGGTTAGGAGGTTTATGTGGTTAAGCATTATCAAGGCTAAGCATTTTGTGGTTAAAGCATTATCAGGGTTTGAATGCTTTAGCTTTGATTGATTATACGTGTTTACTCTTGGTATAATTAGGACCTTGCTACAAGTGCCATAAAGCTAAGCAATAGCTAGGAGATATTTTAGGTAGTTTACAGGCACATGGTTTCTTACACTCTTTTTAATACGTACTGCCCTCTTTCCAAGCTCTTTTGGCAAGATGAGAAGCCAATAGTGCCCTTATATATTGCAACGAGTCATGCTCCAAGTCTCCACTGTATAGGAATGAATCAAGGTCTGCTACAAGTCAAGTGATAAAACCTCATTCAGGTTTTCTAGATTCCAGGGAAGGTATCTGAGAAAGGTTTTCCTTCGTATTTCTCACTCACTTCCTTCCTGCACTCCCTCTCCTTAAGTCAGAAACAGTTACAGCTGAAACTTCAGATCTTTATGCTTTTCCATTTCAAGGTCATTCAGAATCAAATAATCAAGCAGAAACCCAGCTATTTTTTCTAGAACTTTTATTCCAAACCAGTAGTAGTGTATTTACTTTGCAATTCAAGTTGCAAGAAATTTAATAAGAGCAATTAATTTTACAGCATTCTTGCTAATAGAAGCCTAAGTTTACAGGGAACATAAAAGAAGTCCAGCACTGCTTTGGATTTGGATCTGATCCAGATCTGACCTTTGTTTTTTCCCTGCATAACTCTGAACGTGACACTTCATTATCATACTTCAGAACAGTCTAGCCAGAATAACTAAATGCAGATGTACATTCAAAGAATTTCCCACTGCCCCAATTCTGAATAACAGAAAATATTCCTTACCACAGAATCAGTTATATAGCTGCATAGAAAAATATCTACTGCTGTATCTATCACATTGGCAATAGGCTTGCATGCTGCTACCTCCATGGCAATCTGAAAGACATTAAAAAAATAAGTATATAGTTCAAAGTATGTAACAGAATAAAATAAGAATCTCAAAACTTGCTTACTGTTACAGATGCTGTTTACTAAATTGTTTTCTCTCACCCTATCCAAATTCCAATGGGGGTATGCTATTAAGTGAACATCTCTAAAACCTCAGCTTACTTTCTTAAAGGCTGCAGCTGAAGAAAGAAAAATAAAACAAGATGCTAATGACATCAATTTGAACTAAGAGGGACAAGCTCAGTGCAGTATTAGCACAAATGCTAATGGCAGATTTCAGGCTAGCTCTGGAAAAAAATGAAATTTTTATCTCTTATTCCAATCAACACAACTCATCATTTCTGTTCTATTTCAAACACAACAGAACTATTTACAGAAGACAAGTTTTCCCCTTCATAGTAAGTACAAATCTCTTACAAATCGAAACTATAAAACATACTATCAAAGTAACATGATCATTATTATAATCTAGATTTTTCACATTCTTTTCAAACACAGCTTCTCTCAGTGAAGTTAATGCATCTTACCGACTCCTTGACCCATTCAATGTATTGCTCAAAGTAGCCAACAATGGTATCCATGTACTTTTTTGTCTCCTAGGAACAGAAAAAAGTGAAGTGAATAAAAGTAAGTGAAACTTTATCTCCATGGCATCATAAATTAATGTACTTTAATTAACTAAAGCTCACCTGTACAATAACTAGAGAAGCATTGTTATTTATGAGAAGCTGGGCAGCATTAACAGCGCTTATGACATTTTTCACCTTAACCTGGAGAGGAAGAGACAGCATTTAATACAAATAAATCCCTTTCAGGCTGTTACAATGGCTCTGCATCCATTTTTGGGACCTTATTTTCTTTAAAAAAAATATTACTGTCCTGTCAAAACATGCAAATCCAGACAGAACACGAGCTGGCCTATAGATTCAAGATGTCCTGACAAAATTCTCACTACTAAAAAAGGAAGACATTAGTGATCATAAACAGTATCTTTTCCTGAATCCTATGTTTACCAATTTATATACTAGATCAGCTTTCTCTTCCATTCTCTTTCCTTTCTGTAAAACTAGAAATACATTCATCAATGCAGTATATATATTACAGACACATACAGTGCACAGCAAGAATACAGTGCCTGTATACTATTACAACTCTTACTTACTAGAGTATGATTCTATACAGCTAGAACATGCTGCTAATCAATATGAAAAAGGACTGAGACACTTCTTCAAACCATGTGCAATCCTATCAAATCTCTCAAAGAACACACACAAAGGATAATGTACATACAGCTTGAAACTGTAGAGGTGTTTCCCAAATACATTTACAGGTCAAACACTTTGTTATCAGCACCTGATTTCATGGCTTCTTAGCCCCACCTTCCAGGTTGAAATCACTGATTCTAAAGGAAACCTAGCTCACCTGCTCCTGTGGATGGGTGAAAACTGTAATGTATAGAACTGGGGTAGGCATGGCCCATCAAGCTGTTGTGACTATGACTCTTAAGTGCTAGCTAGTGTGGCTGGATTCTTGCTAGCAGAGCCAAGGCAGGCTGGTGGCAACAGAAAGCCTTGCTGCCAGAAAAGTAACCATCCTGCTGCTCATTCTCCCAAGTCCAGCAGACTGCGAAGGCAGAGGTCCCATTGTGTGGACATGAGCTGCTACTTAGAAGGCTGTACTGGGGCAGCCTCTATAGTGGTCCAGGCTCCCACAACAAGGCTGAAGCTGCAGAAGCAGGAAGGTAACAAGTCCAGTGCTAAAGAAACAGGCCCCTGGGAGCTGGATGTTGAACATGATGTAGTTAAAGACATATTAAGCTCTCTTTTCTCAGTTGAATTTTTGTGTTTTACTTCTTGGCTGTCTTCCCCCCAACTCCCCAAGGTTTGCATTCAAGGATTCTAGAAAAAACAACTACAGTTATAGGAAAATGAGGAACACACCATATGGAACTGCGCTGAAGTCAAGTTTACCGTGTGACAATTCAGTTTACAACTCATGCTTCAAAAAAAATCCCCAACTTTTTGTATTTTTTTTTTCCCCCCTCTGTAAGGAAGGGAAAGCCAGGGTAGAAAAAGCTGTGCATGAGAAATATCTGAAACCCTGCTACTACCTCCATGCTTTACAATCTTTCCCAATAACAGAACAGCTAGAAACAGCTGTACTGAACATATATGCCCTGCATACACTGCGAATGGACTTAAAATACATAAAAACATTCCTGTTGCCAGAAAGAAGTTTACCATAAGTTCAGACGATGTCCTCTTCAGTAACCGGATGCTCTGATTTAAAGTGCTCTATTAGAAAGGAGGGGAAAAAAAAAAAACAACAAACATTCAAGTCATTGCTACAGATAAGAGCCCATCTCTTTTAAGATTATATGCATACTTTGATCTTCTCTAGATTACTTCACATAATACAATATATTACCCTATATATACTAACAACAGTTGTATTAAAATAAATGTGTCTTTTTATAAGAGCAAGTAGTGACAGAACAAGAGGTAATGGCTTTAAATTGAAAGAGGGTAGATTTAGATTAGATATAAGGAAGAAGTTCTTCCCTATGAGGGTGGTGAGACACTGGCACAGGTTGCCCAGAGAAGTTGTGGCTGCTTCATCCCTGGAAGTGTTCAAGGCCAGGTTGGATGGGGCTTTGAGCAACCAGGTCTAGTGGAAGGTGCCCCTGCCCCTAGCAGGGGGTTGGAATTATATTATCTCTAATAATCCCTTTCAAACCAAACCATTCTATGACTTTTACACACTATGTACTGGAAGACTTTAGATTTAACTAAGATTTACTTGGAATGAAGAGAGAAGAGTTAAAATCAGAACCAAGCATTCAGAGAAGTCTATAATGTGCAATTTCAGAAGGGAAAAAGCACTTACCCTAGCTTTAACATATTTCTTGACAGTCGGTTTTGTAAAAGGAAAAAGAGATGAGAATAATTAGGAGTTAATTACGAAAGAACAGCATAGACTTAGACTGGAAGATAAGACTTAAGCTTTTCTACCAGAGGGCTTTGATAGGGCAGGAACACTGTATCAGATGATAGGATAAACTAAGTCATCATGTTACCTAGAAGAAAAAGCAACACCTAGCATATATACAGCTTGATACTTAAAAGCCTGGCAAAATAAGGAAGAAGCAGCCCTTTCCCATCTTTTATGGCATCAATAAAAAATACTTTGGCTCTAAATACTCCTGTCAGGAATTTCCAGTTCTAATTAACACTGTTAGGTGATTGCTAATTCTAAGAAATAAAGTGTGAAAATGGTAACTGCTTTTAGTAATGAAGACAAATGCGAAGCAAAAAAAAAAAAAAAGAGTGAATTAGGGTTAGGATTTTGTAAATTTCTCCCATTTCCTACTTTATTCATATATAATCAAAAATAGATATAGAAAAAAATATGGGGAGGAAAAGGTCATGATTTTAGAAAGCATTATCAAGTAGTAGTATTACAAGTAGGAAAACTATTTATTAAACATGTACTTTAACCAGATTACTCTTCAGTGACACAGTGAAAATGCAATCTGTGCTTATGTACTAGCAAAAGTCCAGCTTTCTGTATTTAAGAGATTTAAAGATTCATATTTTCTGTAACTAGATTTTAATATTGCTTTAATATTTTACCATAGCTTGCTCTAGTGGAATGACTTGCTGGTTATGAATCATTCGAATGTTGTTTGCATGTCCTTTTAAGGCATTTTCCAGTGCTCCTTTTGGCTGTAAAAAACACAATTATGCAGTATTGTTCAGTAGTCTCAAAGCTTTCCAACAAAGCAAGAAACAATGGAAGTTGCACATTATCCTCATCCATTGCAGAACAGCTGATGCTAGCAACAGGATATGGCAAACTGAATTTCTCAACACAATAACCAAACCAGATATGTTATACTGCTTTTCTGGCTATAACATTATCAGCACAGATTTAACTGGAGAGAATTTTCACATGGTGCACTATGTAATTTTCAATACAGAGGAGCTAGCACATCCCCTTCTAACTCACTGCAAGAGCCCTGCAGCGTAGCACCCAAGCTGGGATGAGCATTACCCAGGTGCAGGTACTTGCTTTTGTTTTGGACACTGTGGTCATCACCCTGAGGCACACTCTGCTATCTGAGGGGCACAAAAGTTTCCCAGCTGGTAACTTGGAAACATGTCTGTGAAAGTTATTTTTTCTGCAGCTCCTGGTTTTCAGTCAGAAAATACAAGTTTGTGCCCTGCTTTTTGAGACTGACTGCCTGTCTGGAGCTCACATTTGCTGCAAAATACCATGGAATTTGATTTTGTTCTCAGAAATACATTTCCATTTCCTTTTGATGGCAGTATCACTTGGCTCCCTGCATACATACTGAATACATTCTGCTACTGTTTTGAAAGTGTACTAATAGCATACCTCGGAGATGTGTTTGCTTCCTGTGTCCATGTAAGTGGTCAGCTGTGGCACTGAGCTTCAGGATGCTTCATGTGCTGCACTGACAAGCTGAATTCCCACACCTAACAACACCTGTGGGTGGTAGCTCCCTCCTCCATACCCTGACCCAGTGTTTTGATGCAAGTTTTATTCCATTTACTTCTTCCAGTATAAAAACATCCATTCAATTTCGTATAAGGTGCCAGAAAATGTAAACTATAACCCCATGGTTAATTAATTCCAAACGGTTTTAGTTTATTCTTTGATTGATGGTTCTTGTAAACTTTCAGAGTTAACACTAGTGACAAAGCAGGATTACAAAATATTCTTGGAAACCAGTATCAGTTTTGAAACAGTCTAATTTTTGTACTATGTCATGCTGTTGTGGGGTTTTGGAGGGCTTTTTTTTTTTTAGGCATTTCATAGATTACACTTAAGGAAGAAATAAAAACATACACTGTGACAGTGAACACATTTAGTACTGTGGTTTTCTTTGTCTTCTATATGAAGAAATTACTCTGCCTAATTATTGTCAATTCGAATACTTCTTTTAGATTCTATTGCCAAAAATAAAGAAAAAAATCCTATCTACCAGCACAATAAATTTTCCTTTATGGAGCTATGTAGAATATCCCTTTAAAGAGACATCTCAGGCAATTCTATGTAAAGTGTAACATATTTGAAGAACCTTAGCTTTCACTTAGAAAATAACCCAACACATCAGCAAATCTCCCTACCTGTATAGGGCTCAAAATGGCAAAGTAAAAATTGAAAACTGAACTGTGGCCAAAGCTACTGGTATCTGTCGAATGTAGCAGACAAACTACATGAGTAAACAGGCAACATGTGGCTCACTCATGGTACCTGGACAGGACAAGAAAAGTTCTGAGCAGCCTCAACCTGACATGAGCGCACATGTGGCAGAAAAAAGCACCAAGATGTGTGATCAAATTATATGGAGTAAGCACACCAGTGGCCTCTACTGTGCCCTCTTCTCCCTAGAGGAGGGATGGATATCTGATAAATTCCAGACAGCATGGTCTCACTCTGCTGTCTGTGTCCCTTAGTTATAACAATCAGTAGTAGCACATATACAGCATACCTCTTTTTCCTACACTGCAATGCCGGCATTTGTCTTAGGCCAGTCTCCAACCTCATGGTACAAACTATGACCCTCATTTTAAAAAACAAGTATGAAGTGACCTTGACATTCATACAAACATATTAGCCAAATATTCACTAACTTAACACAGCTGTGTCATTCTGCAGATTCATCTGCAAGCAACTCTGTAGCTGCACCCTCTGACCATTGTCCATGTGCCTGCATGCAAAAAAGCCCTTCAGAGCTAGACAGGATCTCTTTTGTGTTCTCCCACCACAGTGGAGCCCAAGTCCTCATTAGTGCTCTTATGAGCTGCCACAGTATTAATTTGATTGCTAATTGCAAAACATTCTGCTCAGTAACTGAAACAAAATTAATTCAAATTATCATCTTCATCACAGTCTAACTTATTTTCTTTTTCCAACTGGGACCCTAAAATGTAGACAGCATAAACAGGAAATACTTGGAGTATTCCCCTCCTTTCTTAAGCAAACAGTGGCATTCAAGAAATTATACTTCCAAAGCAGAAATTGTACAACAGCTAGCATAGAAAAATCAGTAATTAGCAATATTTAAAATACAGTTCATATCCAATATTGTTCTTGAAAGCTTTTCCTTACAAGACAATGCATCATGTATATAAGTGTCTGAAGTACAAGAATACTCCCACAGGAAGTCTAAACACTTGGCTATGTATTTATACTTACAAAGTATATAAACGATACATTTTATGTATTATTGTATTAGTGAATTAAACTTACCAGCTGGTCTGCTCTTGCTTCTAAGTCATTAGCAAATGACAGAAGATCAACTTTGGTAACACTTTTATTGATCTGAAACAAGATGTGAACAGCAGAAGAAAGAGTGTGTGTTGTTACTGCATACAAACACTACACAACACCTACTTTGTCTACTCTTTATTTCTTTAAATGTTTGCTGAGCTTAACTTCTTGAAGTGCTTTTGCTCCATGTTTTGTGATTCTCCAAAACACACCCCTTCACACAAAAGCAGATTTTTCTCCATTTTGCCCACTGTTAAAAGAAACATTTCATTTTATGCTTTGTCCCAGTCAAATCTCGGTTGACTACAGTCTCACCTCTGCCAAATACGCTGCAAAGTTTATCCCTTCTATTCCTGAAGAGCTGAAATTCAAAAGATTCTCCTTCCCAATTTCATCCAGCAGGATAATTTTGCTGAGGTTTATCTGAATATGCTCAATTTTAAGGGCTACATCTTCTGTATACTGAGAGGGAAACAAAATAAAGCATATAAATGGTTTGCACCCAGTGCATATTCCTCTATAGCTGCCCCTCCCCAAGCATCTTGCTTTTGCTGACTTATCACTTTCATGAAGAAGCACACACTGATTCTTGTTTACAGCAGCTGAATTCAATTAACTTTGATGGAATCCACCAGGTAATGTTCCTGCAATATCCACACAGTTTAGCTTTGCCATGTTCTAACCTAGCCATGCATCTTTCATACCAATGAATTACTTGCCTTTCATGACATCCATTTAAGCAGGCTTCTCTGAATAGATGTTAGTCCCTCCTAAGAGGAGACTGAGATAAAAGAGAATTCTCTTTCCTCTCCAGGAAATGTTATGTTTAAATATTTAAAGTTCTACCCCTGGCCCTAACCAAGGAAACCTAGAGAATTTGGTATCTCCATTGTGGCCAGGACAGACACTGTCCACTCTATTGGCTATAGGACTAAATGAGACTCCTCTAAATACGTTTAGTGGGAACTAAAGATGACCTGTTTATCATTACCTGAAGTCCTTCTGCATGACATCCAAATTTAAAATGTTACCTTTCCTGCACAGGCCGCAGAGCAAAAGGTGAGGAATCTGGAAACCTGACTTCCTTTCCAGCCCCCACCTCCTTCCCAGTCTGCTATGGACACTCAAAATAATCTTCCCTGTTCATTTTGTGTATTATTTGGGGGGAGGGGCTGTATCTATTAAGTGTGGGTACAGTGCCAGGCAGAACAGAATATGGATCCCCTAGGGGTTGCTGTAATGAAGATCAGTATTATAGGCAACCCCGGAATTAGTACAGTCATGTGATTATAGAATCATAGAATGATTTGGGTTGGAAGGGACCTTAAAGCTCCTCCAGTTCCAGCTGGGCAGGGACACCTTCCACTAGACCAGATTGCTCAAAGACCTGTTCAACCTGCTCTTAAATACTTCCAGAGATGGGGCAGCTGCAACTTCTTTGGGCAATCTGTTCTAGTACCTCACTACCCTTAGCGAATAATATCTGATCTACAGCTACCCCTCTTTCAGCTTAGAACCATTTCCCCTTTGTTCTATCACTAAATGCCCTTGTAAAAGTAATGACAATGAAGTTGTGTATTATTACAGCTTAACTGAAAAGATTTCATTTTATCCCAACCCCTTCCCACTGAAATTGGGAACCATTTTTAGGAGCACAGTATATCATATCCTGGATCAATATAAATCTGATTGGAATCAGAAGAGAACATGCTAAGACAGTTATCTAAAGAGCAAGACTCTCATTACATACCATAAGTAGTCTTTGGAAGATGCTAGACTTGAACCTTCTAAGCAGGTTTCAAAATTAAAATCAACTGTATTTTTATTATCATAAAAAAGCACATCAGAGAACCTTCTGTAGTCCATTGAGACAGGTGAAGAACATGTTGTTCATATATAGATTCCTTTCTTTCAAATTAGTTTGGCTATTTTTTGCCTCCTTACAGGGTATGTTCCATATAAAAACCAAAATACCACAAACCCCAGACATGCCATACTGTGTTCAAACACCTCTCCAGCCTTCAGAAGTAACCATGCACTTGCTCATACTTTCTTTACTTACCATACTAATATTTAGGAATTCATTGATATTGAACAGGTGTTCTAGGTGAAGGGAAGTATAAATTCCTTTGTTTTCCTTACAATCACTGTAAAAATAAAAATATAACAGCCTAAAAACCATTTTGAGGACTAAGTGTTGAGAGAATGATTCACAATGTTTTCATATTCTAAGAGAATCAACCTAATGCAAAATATTTTATCAAAGAGTTCAACTAATATCGTTATACGCAGTGCACTAACACCACCTCTAGTAACTCATGCTTTTGCTGCTGATTCACTGGAAAACCAGAACATCTTCTGAAACGTGTACCATTTTTGCATGTGCTTTAAATATCAACAATGGAAGATATCACAAAACTAATATGCATAAATTGAATTAAATCTTGACCATAACTTTAGTACCTGTACACATTTTCAAAAGTCAAGTTAATATTTGGATTTTTAAACAGGATGCCAGAAAGGTAGTTTTTCCAGTGGTGATTTAATAAGTAGGGAGTATCCAAAACCTGGAAGACAAAATTCAGTAATGTTACTATAATTCTGAGTTTTCAATTAATGAATTTATTCATATGCAACCTTTTGACACATACCCACATATAAGCTTATCACCCACTAATGGAAACAGAAGCAAACCAGCAAATTCAACCTCTCTGGTGCAAAAAATGAATATTAAAGCTGAACTTCACCAAGAAATGCTGAATTCACAAAAAAAAAAAAATATATATCTCCACCAGATGACAAACAGGCAGTATTTACAGTGCAAAGCAAATTAAACCAAGAAAGCATGAATGTCTCTATTCAGTGCGTAATGGGAAAGTAAAACCAGATCCAAACTTACTTCAAGTATCCCATAAAAAACAGTATGCCATACATAACTGCCAAGACCATCAGGACTCACAGGGATTCCAGTCATTGTTTAATAACATGAATAATTTTACCTTGAATAAAGTTTTATCTTCAAAGGGCTCACAGACCAGTTTTTCTACATTTCCACCTGTGACAAAAGTGAGCACGACTACAGTCATCAGCACCCAGGAGAAAAGAAAACTGAATCCAACACCACTGAAAGAAAACAAGTTGAGTAAGTTTATGCTTTTGAGGAACAAAGTATATATACTTGGGGCAATAGTGAAGCCAACAGTTAGCAGCTACAATATAACAAGTGGTAGACCCTTGAAATACTTATGCTTTCCAGATAGGTTTTTGCCCTCTGAAATATCTTACATGTTTCAGCTCTGTAAAGTCTTCAGCTAACTCACATTTACAATGCCCGCATCTGCACTGTGTGTGCAAACACTTTTAAGAATTAAATTTAAGAGCCATAAAAGCATACAATTTTCTTTTTAAAATTCAACATTTTAGCCTTGTGCTCTCAAAAGAATTTTAGACAAATTTCAGATGCAAGCTTCTCTTGCACCTAGCAGAAATGACGTTAATCCACTGATAGGAACTTCCAACAGCAACCCCCAAACTCCTGAAGTGCTCTGAGAAAGTCAAGTGTTTCTTGACTCCTTGCATGGCTTTTTTTGTTTTAAGCAATTGCTCAAGTGTACTAAAAAGCTATGAAACCCTCTTTATATTTTCAATTACCTGTTCCCAATTTTTGCACTTTCCAAATGGGCTGTGCTTGTTTCAGCTGGATTAGAGATTAATTTTATTCTAAGTAGCTGGTACAGTACTGTGTTTTCGATTTAGTATGGGAATAAAGTTGATAACACACTGATGTTTTTATGTTGCTGCTGTGTAATGCTTATCCTAACTCAAAGACTTTTCGGTTTCCCATGATCTGCAGTGAGGAGGGGCACAAGAAGCCAGGAGGGAGCAGAGACAGGACACCAGACCAAAACTAGCCAAAGGGGTATTCCATACCACAGCATGTCATGCCCAGTATACAAACCAGAGGGAGTTGGCTGGGAGCCACTGATCACTGCTCAGGGACAGGCTGGGCATTGGTCTATGGGTGGTGAGCAATTGTATTGTGCATCACTTGTTTTCTTTCCTTGGGTTTTATTCCTCTCTATGCCTCTTTTTCATTATAATTGTTATTGTTAGCATTATTATATACATCCCACCATTATCAAACTCCCCTGATTCTCCTTCCAATCCCACCAGGGGCTGGGGGGCATGAGTGAGCTCCTGTGTGGTACTTAGTTGCTGCCTGGGGTTAAAAAACATTACATAGAAATATTATCAGCTATAGCACTCGCCTTAGAACACCAGATTCAGAGATTTTATCCTTCAGCTATAATCCTTAATAAAAGAGAACCCAAAAATTCCCAAGACCCTCAGTGGAAGTACATGAGATCAGTACTTATTTTTGTTCTGATTTTTCTCCAGCACATACACACAGAAAGCATCAATTCTCTTCATGCACATACCCTTCAAAAAAAGGAAAAAACAGTAAAAATAACCTTCTACAGGTACCTTTTTTTTTTTTTCCTTTCACCAATAAGTGAAACTTACGCCATGAGGAAGTTTCCTCCAGTGTTGGAGATGCAGCCTCTGGTTGTTGGAGAAGCATGTTTATCATAACCACAGGTGCCACATAGCAATCCAAGACAGTAGAAGATCAGAATCAGGACCACCATGCAGCACAGGATGAGACAACCCAGCCACCTAAGGAATAAAACCCAAAGTGTTTGGTTAATAGCATGCAAAGAATGCACCAGAGACCTGCAGAATATATCAGGCAATACTATATTCCCAACTGGCCCACTCATAGTTCTGTTTGAGCAACAAATATTAGCAAAACTGGTTTTCCTATATTTGCATATATTTTGGGACAGAATATGATCACCATTGGATAAGAGACATCTGCTCCAGAAGGGCTGGGGAACAAACATCACAGGAACATGGTATTCCCACCCCATTACTGCAGGTGAACTGTACTGAAGTGTGCCAAGTGGAGCAAATAATGACTCAGAAGAGGCAGATGCTCAAACAGTAATTTATTCAAGAAACAATGGAGAAATTTATGAATGTGCACTCACCCATCAGGACAAGGGGTAACGGGTTCAAACTTCAACAGGGAAGGTTTAGACTGGATATAAGGAAGAAATTTACTGTAAGGGTGGTGAGGCACTGGAATGGGTTGCTCAAGGAAGCTGTGAGTGCTCCATCCCTGGCAGTGTTTAGGGCCAGGTTGGACAAAGCCTTGGGTGGCATGGTTTAGTGTGGGGTGTCCCTGCTTATGGCAGGGGGCTTAGAACTAGAAGATCTTAAGGTCCTTTCCAACCTTAACTATTCTATGATTCTATTCTACTCTTACTGTAAGGCTTACTACTTTTTGCACACAGTGTGACAGGACTGTAATAGTAAGTAAATGTATTTAAGGCTATTAATACCTAGCTTTATGTGTCTGTGCTGGAATGCTTTCACTGTATGGAGCATTTAACAGAACTTGATCAGAAGGAAGGTCTTGAATAGAAACTGAACCTTCATTTTTATTAATTAAATCCTGTAACAGTTCTATCTGCCCACATATTTGGAGCACACGCGTTTATTCCCACATTTTGTATTTCATTCTAGGCTTTCATCTCCTCCCAATTCCCTCTGCTCTTCCTTTCCCCTTTTGCTCCCTTTCTCCCAGTTTATATTTCCCTTTTCTCTTCCTTGTACCTCTGTAGAGGAAAAGTGGGAACCCGAAAAAGGAATATCATCATGAATATGAGCAGTCAAAACAGAAAGAAAAACATTAATACCGACAGGCACATTTGTAAAAGAATACTTATTAAGAACAATGCATCTGTAATTAAGGAAGGGACAGATAGAAAACAATCTGGACAGCAATAAGCTTTGGTTTCACTTGTACTTAGAAATACTCCTAGGTCAGGTTCAACAAGAATGGGTATTTAAGTGCCATGCAAATAAGACATTTCTCCACTTCTTTGAATCTAAATGCAAGACGCACAGAGGCATACTGCAGCATAACAAAGCAATGTATTTATTTGGTTAAATGTAATTTGAGCTTCAAAGAAAACACTAATAAATTTGACACATCAAGGCTCACCACAAAAACTGCCTGACAAAGAACGGGTTAAAGATTATAATAGATTATAAGTAAGGTTCTTCAAGTTCAGTCTGCTTATTTTGATTTAAAATTGCATTAATGCCATCAGCACACATTCTGCAGCAGTGGAACAGATTATGACAAAAAAGAAACAATTACTGATTACAGGAACAACTGAAGTTTCAAAATGTATGGAGAACTTGATGAGCTTGAGGACTGAAATGACTAAATCTGGACAAAGTTAAACAGTATGAAATAAAAAGCTTTATTGCTTCCAACTCTGAGATTATCAATTATAGGAGTCACACAAGTCTCAAATAAGAATATGGAACATGTTTTTTTCTCAAGGTACAATTAACCTAAGCATTCACAAGAACGAGCACTACACCAGTAGGAACACGCATAGGTGCATGAAGATTTGTAGGTGTGCAGCAGAATCCCTACTACTCTCTACGGCAGAAAGGGTGAAATATAAACAAATCAGCAAGGCCTCTATGTTCCTATGCCCTTAGAACTTAGCTGCAAACTCAACAAAGCTCAGCCCTAAATAAGGAATCACCCTGGCATTGTGAAAAATATCCCTTCTTTTATGCATTACACCTTTGACATCTACCTACACTTATTCTTCCTGAAAAAGACCTGAAGGCTTACATAGTAGGAACTACCTCTTGCTCTGTAGTGAAACAGGACTAGTTGTTGACTAACTGCAGTTTTGACTTTTAACAAAATGCCAGTAACAAACAAATGCCTTATAGCATCTTTGTTTCACTGTGTTCACCATTAACATTTTTAATTGCTTTTACAGAACATTAAAATGTTACAAAGTATTACCAACAGGTAGCAATTCATTCTTGATTTACTTCCTGTACATACCTGTAGAAATCGTACTGCTCCACTACTGGAAAATAATCTTGAACATATGCTTCACTTTGTGTAAGATATATCATCAGATCTGCTAAAATCTCCTGAACAGGGAGCGTTTTTGCAAAGGTAGTGATATTTGAACCAATGGATTCCAGTACGTTTTTGATATCTAAAAGAACAAACATAGTGCGCTATTACAGATTCATAGAAGAAATTTTCATTCATGTATGCATTATAAAATGCTATTGAGCCATTTGCCACATGAAACAAGCAAGCCAAGAAGATAAGCATGAGAAAGAGACAAACAGCAACAAAACCACTGAGCTTCAAAGTAACACAACGGCATTTTAAAACACACATTTTATTTTTAGCATTTAATTTAATGATGAAAGATGTAGATGTCAAGCCAGAGTTCTCTCTTTCCTTTTGTTATAATTAATGTGTCACTTCTAATCTAGCCAGCTTAAATCTTGCTTTTCATGCAATATTGCATATGGTAACACTGAGCAAGACAATTAGCCACTAAGCTTATAGAGGACATGATCGAGATCTATTTAAATTCCATCCGTTGGGAATACAACAGTAAGAAAGAAATTAGACTGCCTATATTGAGAATCTATACTAGTTATTTTCAACCTTCTTAACAAAGATTACATAAATAAATTCATTCCAATTAGTTATCAACACTCTAGAGATAATGATCAACTAAGCCATTTTCCCCCCTCAAATTAAGAATGAACATAGAATCACAGAATAGTTAGGGTTGGAAAGGACCTTAAGATCATCCAGTTCCAACCCCCCTGCCAAAAGCAGGGACACCTCACACTAAACCATGCCACCTAGGGCTTTGTCCAACCTGGCGTTGAACACCGCCAGGGATGGAGCACTCACAACTTCCCTGGGCAACCCATTCCAGTGCCTCAGCACCCTCACAGGAAAGAATTTCTTCCTTATATCCAATCCAAACCTCCCCTGTTTAAGTTTGAACCCATTACCCCTTGTCCTGTCACTACAGTCCCTAATGAAGAGTCCATCCCCAGCATCCCTAAACGCCCCCATCAGATACTGGAAGGCTACTAGGAGGTCACCACACAGCCTTCTCTTCTCCAGGCTGAACAGCCCCAACTTTCCCAGCCTGTCTTCATACAGAAGATGCTCCAGTCCCCTGATCATCCTTGTGGCCCTCCTCTGGACTTGTTCCAACAGCTCCATGTCTTTTTTATGTTGAGGACACCAGAACTGCACACAATACTCCAGGTGAGGTCTCACGAGAGCAGAGCAGAGGGCAGGATCACCTCCTTCGACTTGCTGGTCACGCTCTGGGCTGCAAAAGCACACTGAAGCCGGTTCATGTTCATTTTCTCATCGACCACCACCCCCAAGTCCTTTGCAGGGCTGCTCTGAATGTTTTCTCTGCCTAACCTGTAGCTGTGTCTGGGATTGCTCCAACCCAGGTGTAGGACCTTGCACTTGGCATGGTTAAACTTCATGAGGTTGGCATCAGCCCACCTCACAAGCGTGTCAAGGTCCCTCTGGATGGCACTCCTTCCCTCCAGCGTATCCACTGAACATGCTACCCTATACTTACAGTTTAGATACACACTATTTAGATACACAAAAACATGATTAATTTCCTAATTATACATATTTTCTATTTGTAAAATGCAGTTTCTATTCCACTCTTCCCCTTCTTTCAACTTGAAGCATACTTGAAACAGCAGGACCTATAAACTATAGGTTGCTATTTGGCAGTAGGCAACAGTCTCCTCTATCTCAAACAACTGGACAAGTTTTTGGCTGTTCATTTAGATGCTTACTCTTCGAAGTTCAACTGGATTCCAAAACACTCTTCTTTTGAAAGCCTACAAATAAATCCTTTTTTTTTTTTCTTTCCCTAGCAAGCCTAGGTTATTTGCTTTAGAACTCAAACTCGGTTTTTATAAAACCAACATCCCAGCAATTTATCATAGATAAATTAAGATGGCTTGTCTGTACTTATACATATTAGCAGATACCAACAATGAGCAAGTCCACACTATATTTCCTAATGAAAAGCATAATGTAACTTTTAGCTCAGGTCAGGCAAGTTCACACAGTATGCTCTGCTTGTATACATACTGTGCTTCATTTTGCCCAGGAGGGGGAAAAATAGAAAGAAAAACTTACAAGGAACAGCTGTTTATATATGCAGAACAGGTCCACAATGCAAGAACAGAAATTAAAACAGATTAGTATACACACACTATACTACATTTTATTCAAATGTCAAATGTCCAGGTACCATCAGAGAGTAACAGTGTGTCATGGTTTAAAAAGCAGGAACATAGTGTAAACCCAAGTACCAAAATAATTAAAGGAGACATTTAAATTATCCTTAAGGCTTAATTTTACCTCCCCTTTGCCATCCACTACATTTTAATACAGCAGCAGGCAGGTTCAGGTTTTTTAACACCACACTCCTAAATACGTTACAGGCACATCGGCCAAGGAAAATGAGCTTTTCAACCAAAAAAAGATACAGCTTCAGTGTGACTTTGAACAGTAAAAAGCCTAACAAATAAAACTCTCCATAAAACACCATATGCTTTATTTTTAGATTTAATTTTGAATCCTCATTAACACATGGTGGCTTTCTATGGGATTTTTGTGTCACCAAATTAAATAAAAATATCCCTAATTTTACATTTCCATTTTCATGCTCTTTAGCACAGAAAATATATTATTGGTAAAACAAACCAAAAACATCAGTATGTTTCATCAACATTAAACAATCAAAATTAAAAGACAGTTTGTCCTCACCTGATAAAATATTCCGTGTTTGATTCACCACTAAGTCTGGAGTATCATTAAATGCCGCATAACCCTAAAAGTTGAAAACACTGTAATAAATTTCTCACTGTCAAATTACTTACTATATTTTTCCTTTTCTACAAGGAGTAAAATTATACATGTCCTAAAATGTTTGTGTTAATACCATCAAAAATACATTTTTATTACTGCCCATTATAAAAGGTCAAAGCAAAACAGGAACTCAATTCTGTTTCAGATACAGTTTACTCTCCAGGATATTTCTTGGGAAAAAAAAAAAAAATCTGAATTTAAATATACATGCATCAGTCACATCTCAGACTTTATAGCACTACTGCCTGTCAGATCTATCTGATATAAAACTAAGAATGCACATATGAAGACTCAATTAAGTAAAAGGAGCTGCTGTGCACCGGTCTGTGCCTCCTCTTTGAAAGTTTGTGCCTTCTTAACATGAAATGCATATTACAAACAACAAAATCCAACTGCCTTTGAAGACACTGTTAATGGTTTCTTCAGTGAGAAAGGGAAAGAAAGAGTCTAAACCATAGGGACCAAGCTCAGTAGCTCATCTGGACAGAAAGAAGCTGCCACTGCAGTGGATATTTGAAGTTTTACTTCCTGCAAACCTGATCACTTCAGAAGCAGGCAAGGGTCTAAGCCCCTTCACATAGCCTTTGATTTCACAAAGTGTCTGCTTTTCCTAGCAAACATTTTCAGATTGTTAGAATTTTAAAATGCTCAAACTAAGCCATTTATTTTTTAGGTGAAAATCGTTGTGTTTTGCAACACAAACAGTAATCCCATCAGGTCCATTGCACTAGATTTAATATCAAATATGTACATGAAGAATTTGGAAGACAAACTACAAAATAGCTGGAATACAGTAAAAATAATTAGGAAAGCATGGACTTTTCTTTAGTTTGAAGCAAAAAATATAGAGCACACCAGCAGATCCACGTTTCTGCCTTTTTGTTTCTTAAGGATTGTTCTGTCAAGCAGAAAATTAGCAATACATTTTTGATCTGTAGTACCCTTGAGATATAAAGCTCTATATTCATACTTTCAAATCTTGGCCAAACAATGGACTAATAATGAGAATATCCACCATGAGGCAGGATGAGGTGGGAACAAGAGAATTCTGTTTGAGAAAGCCTAGGAAAAACAAGTGATGTACACATATCCCAGTTTATTAATTAACAGTTTACTAGCCTGCCAAGACACATACCTTTTGAACCAGACTAGAAAGGTCTATTTTAAGGACATCATTGACCTTCGCAAGCTGTGAATTCACTCCCGGCAACTAGAAAGCAAAAATCATTCTTGACTCACATCAAAATAGTAGACTTGTCAATTTAGTAAACATCGCAAAAGTAGGAGAGAGGGTAAAGAAACTAGAAACATGATTTGCAGTAGAACTTTCGTAGCACAGTCCCAAAGCCTTTGCTGTACAGCAGCAAAGCTTAACTGTAGCATTTTTGGGAGGACATACTGTTTCACTGCCCAGAGCAGCACTTTAATGTAACTGCTTGACACACATTTTATCCTCTTCTACACAGAAAAGGAAAACAGTGACTAGAATTACCTAGAAACACAGAATATGGAAAGGTCACTTATCTCACTAGTGACAGCACACACCAAGCCATTAAGTTGCAGAGATACTACTGGGCTTACTCAAGGCAACCACACTGTAGGAGTCTGAAAAACATTCTCTTACCCCACTAAAATTGGCATTGATATTCAGTTGATTTAGTGAATTCCTGATGATATTGCAAGTTGAGGCAGCCTGAGTCGCAGAGCATGCAGAATCATTGAGGGTGTTGCTTAGGTGCATTTTAACATCTGTCAAGTTTGCATGGAGCCTCTCTGTTCCCTCCTGCAAAACCTCTACAGAGACGCTCACATTTTCCAGTGCTTCCTTCGTTTCTCTGATGGCTGCAAGGATATGAAGTTTCAAAAAATCCCTCTAGTTAGAAACCATGGTATAGATAGAGATATGAAGAGAAGGCGCACATGCATGAATGCTATATTCTTGATAATATTGATTCAAATAACCCTGACTCCCTCCCAGAAAAACCCTCTAGCACAGAATATGTATTTATTGCACATAAAAATGCATCACTTACATTTTCTTGCAAAGAAATGAATATGTTCAGGCTACTTTTATTGAGATTCCCAGATTACACTCTTCTACCCTTTCCCTACCTCTCCATACTCAGTGGTTTCAGCAAAGAACTTTAACACTTGGTCACTAGAAATTAGAAGAAAGCCCATATCTACAAAACAGTATTTTCAGTATTTTGTTTATAATTCAACTCACAAATTATACAGCTGCAAGATGAAAGGGAAAGAGTTTGTGTTGCATCAACCAAGCATTAATGAATGTTCAACACTGTCTGAGCTTTAGATTTCATCCCAATCAGATGAAGTAACCCAAAAACAAAACACTGAACAGGTGTTTAGTAGACAAAAAAAACCACACACATATAACTAAAAATACACAAGTTACAAAAATAGTGCACTTCACACAACACAAGGCTTTATTGGGTTTTTTACCTTTGATAGCCCTTTCCACTTTGACTTCAAGACAAACAAGAGAAATAAATCAAAAAAGGACAGTGACGACAGGTAAATGGGAAAGAATTCATGGGTAAAAAAAAAAACAAAAGTAACTCAGATTCATGGATATCTTTTTCTCTATAAAATGTACCTAACTCCTGAAAAAAAGCCTTAGATAGAAAAAGTAGTAAAGGAGTATCTTCTTTGAAAGGAGACAGAACTAAGCATGAGGAATGCTAAACACAAAGACACAATAAAGAAATTACAGACAGCATCTCAATAATAAGCTTGGCAGTATACAGGATGAGGCCATCATATGTTCCTGACCTATTAAAGACTAACCTGCTGACCTATGGACACTCTTAAAGCACAGTTTTCCTAGTCCCCATTACAGTCAATGGAAAAGAATAACAACCTAGAGCAGGGAATTTAGATTTCATCTCTCTTCAATGACTGCTGAAACTAGGTATCAATAATAGCACATAAATCTTGATTTACTTTTAAAATGCATTTATAAACCTTAAAATATCAGAAATCTTCAGTTTAAAAGAAGCTTCAAGGTATATAGAAAAATGGCAAGTTGAACCATGGTATTGCATAAAGTCATTCCATATTTCTGCGCTAGAAGGACAATGCCTGTTTTACCATAGCAACAGCATATGAATAGAACAACATGTACATCTTTACCTCCTGCCATTGTCAGAGCTGCATCAAGTGCAGGACGTACTTCTTTTCCCAGCTGTTCTTGAACTTTGCTTCCAAGCAAAGGTCCAACATCTGTAGCATGGAGAGATTAAAAACAAACAAAAAAACCATTACACGCTAGTTCAATTCAAAATACCTCTCAGTATAGGTGCTGTCAGACTTAAAGTATAAATAGATAATTAAAATTTCTCTAAGGCCTGACAATCAGAACTTAGTGACAGAAGATACCGCAGGAACACAGTTCTCCTTTAGCTAGCTATAGACCTTAGAACAAAGGCAGTAAATCAAAATGTCAGAGAATATTCACTAGCACTTGACCATATAGGTAAAACCACATCCATTTCAAACTCAAGATTTCACTGCATTTACTACTTTTTCTTGGGACGTTTTTCCTCACAATCTAGTCCAACATCTGGACAGGAATTTTATAGCATACTCTTTTGCTACGTGCTGTATCTTTGTAGCGTAAAAGAAAATGGATTCTTTTCCTTTCTCCTGCTCCTCGCGTACTCAGCAATGTCAGGGTCACCTGCAACTCAGATCTGCCAAGTCACCTCCGCTGAAATCCCTTAAGCGTGTTAAGCGCATGTCTCTAGTCCCTGTGCCCTCATACAGTGCATACATCACTGATGCTTACAGCACTGGCTGCATGCTTACCCATAGCTATCCTCACCTCCAAACCCTCCTGCCCACAAACAGAAATGAAGCTTAAATGACAAATGCCAAGTAGAGTTTGGTGAAGCACCTTAATTTTACACATCCTTTAGGTAGTTGCTGGGTTCCCTCCATTTCCAGATCACGGTAAACAGCTTTGAGTCTTTTGCTGTTGATGAGATGGGAACACTGCATGGTACAGAACCATTCACTGCTGTCAGCACTGCCATATCTGGCTCGGGATGAGAATTTTTATCAAGCAGAAAACACTTTTCAGCACTTCCTTACAGTGGGCAAACTGAAATAATCTACATTTCTCTTGAGATTTATGCTGTCGATTCCCTTAGAATGAAGTCCTTTTGTCCCCAGGTATCACGCACTTAATTCTGGTATTTCACAAAAATAAAAGCTAACTTTATTTATTGATGAGACTCTCCTCACAGATCCCCCTAAGTCCCTGGCACTGAGAATGAATAAATATTTGAAATTTCAGTTTGGAGTAGCTAAGAAATTACAAGCTTCTGGAAATGCAGATGTCAATTTATTAGTTTTATAGAACTATAAAGATGACACTTGGTTTTTTTTCAGACCAGAGTGTTCTTGTCTAGGATTAAATAAGAAGACTGTTTAACTACAACTGCTATTAATACTTTTTAAAGCACATTCAATGTGCTTTAGTAGCCTCAAATAAGACAAGGCACATTGGCCTCAGGGTATGCCTGAGGTAGGCTGGCTGCCTTGAAAACTACTTTTAAAACACATTTTAAGCCTAGACAGAAGCATGGATTCTTGGCATGATAAGCCAATTTAGGATAAGTGGCATGCTACCACAATTGCATAGTCTGATCCCAGTAACAATCCTGTTTAAAACTGGTTTCGATATTCCTGTATTTCATTTCAGTTTGAAATGCAGACACATTTATTAATGCCCACTAACAATGTATCTTGAATTCTAATCTGCACTGCATGTGGCCAGCCCTTTCTGTTTCAGTTCTGGGAAGTAATGCTTAGGTTAAAAAAATAAGAATAAAGAAATCAATGGCTTGGTTGTTTCTGTTTTACCAAAAACTTTAAAAGGTAACACCTTTTATTTTAACTGTGCTGAAGGGGAAAGTGCAGTTGTCCTATTTCAAGTGCTATCTCCTGCTCTTCAACTGCTCATTCTGAAATGGTAAATACATTAAGCAGCTTTAAAAAGAAGATAAGCTTATACTTCAACTTCTAGCTGAGTAGAGGACAAAGATATAACAACAAAATAAACAGATACAGAGATCTCTCACTCATTGGAACCACACCACCAAAAGAGCTAGTAGCTCTGTTCCTTGATATTTGGCTCCATAGTTAAAAAGTGATGAATAACATTCTAAAAAAGCACTAGGTCTTTGTGGTTATGTAACTATAAAAATGGAAAATAAAACAGTAGCCTGACTTACTGCATAAGCAATTTAATAAAATACTTTCATTTCAGGAAGTAATAGGCATTATACCAGCTCCAAGACATTTTATGTGAAAACAATTTTCAGCTTTAGTCTCATTTATCACTCAGAATAGTGCTTCTGTCTGAAAACTCCATTCTCATATACAAACTTCACTTTGCATTATGAGGTATTCACATCATCTTATTGAAGTCTTTAAATACACATCACTAACCCCCTTTAATTCAAAGTACTTACTATTTAGGTCAGAGAGTGCTTTATCCTTAGTTGTGTTGTACTGGCTCACCAAATAATCAATTTGCTGAAAAGATGATAAAAAAAACCCCACAAACAACCATGTTAAAAGAGTTGGAAAAAAAGTAATGCTTTCAAATAATGAGTCGAACTGCTCTTTTGAAACAATCAAAGTATTTGTACAAACCCCCAGAATCCTGGCACTCTACTGTTTTCTACCTTGTTTGGAAGAGTTACGCATAATGAAGATGTATTTAATTGGGAAATCTATTGGGACATCTCCAGGGTAAATGATTCAGCTTATAGGTGTTAAGTAGCAGGAGCCATGTTCTTATGAAGTCAGTCAGAGTCAGTCAGCCCAATGAGGTTTTGCGTGTCTCCACCTCTGTTATTTTATTTTCTAGTGGCATTAGTTCCTCCTTCATGGAGATATGCGGCAAGTTAACAGGGTGGTAATTTTTAGCCAATTCACCAACCAAACTGTATTCTATCTGAGCAGCCTCTCAGAGCTTAACTCACAGAAAGCAGCTGGATGCTTTCTCTCAATACAAATGGTTTTCCAAACCCCCAAGTGGCCCAGTTCAGTCATAACTTCAGCTCTACCAAGACACCTTAACGATATAAACCAAGAATTTAGTCATCACCAGATCCTGGCTTTGGACAAAAGGCTATCAAAGAACCATCCCAAATGGTTCTTTTGAAACAGCGTTAAATAACCTTCAACTGATTTCTGCATGTTTAAAATAATGCATTATAAACCCTACCCCAATTGAGTTAAAGTCATGTAAAGTAACACACTTGACAAATGGGTTTACAATTTTAAATGTGTACCATTCTGGCATTCAGTCTCATGTTTTCTGTGGAGTAAATAAAAAAGACAAAAAAACCAACAGACAATAAAGCACCCCTAGCCAACCTATTGATCATACAGCAGTGGATGCTATTAAAATACAAAGTATGAGGCAGACCTCCTTTTTCTAAAAAGGAGAAAAAAAAAGTTTCTTACTAATAAGGCTGTAAGTATATTTTTGTTTATTTGTTTGTCTTCCTAGGGTAACCTATGGACCAAGAGTTTGCAGGGCTACAGGTTTTGCATTGTCTCCAGCAATGTCACAGATTAAAGGTAATTCCGTATAACTAATGGTGTTATCACTCAATACTCATAGTCTGCAAATCTTCTATGACATGAACTCTTAACATGGGACTTCTTTTTCCAAATCCTCTTATATGCTGTACACCTCATACCGATGAGTCAAGAATATCAGGATTTCAGAGCTTTACAGCCAATTAGTTGGATTCTACAACCTTTTCAATAAGCTGAAGTCCTTCTCCTATCCTCAAGAAATTCTCACGCGTGTCTGCGTGTATGTGATATTCATGTACCTTGTCTGAGAAAATGACTTGGGCAGATGTCTCCTGTCCTCATACAGTTCTGTCAGCAGAAAACCAGCCAGAGTTACTGTGACTGGGATACTATCAGACTCATGGATCCCTCATAATTGTGGGAATGTCACCTACTTCCAATTTATCAGCCATGTGGGAGTAAAACAGATTAATTAAATTTAATTCATTAAAATTAATGAAAGCCCAGGTAATAGGACTGTTGGACATTTTTCTTCCTAACCAATAAAGAACTGGAATTTGCATATGAGAAAGTTTGCAAGCCTTCCTTGCTAGAATTTCTTTTTTTTTTCTTTCAATGCAAAAAGGATATGCAGAGGACTGCTTTTGGGACTTTAAGAAAAGCTTGAATGCAGAAAAGAGACAGTATTTCCTGTTTGGTATGGCACAGTATGACACTACTTTAAAGAAAAGGCAGTCAAAAATACTTTTGGAAAAGAAGTTACTGTAGCTCAGTCCCAGAGCACGTACAAATCAGCCCTTCATACAGAGAAACAGGAAAGAGCAACAAGAAATCCAAGTTTTCATATAATACCTTTTCTATATGTATTCCTTGTATTTTCCCAAATGAGTCACCTTCTGTTGGCAGAGACTGGCCAGAGTCAAGACACCATTCAATATGAGTTACAAATCTTGCTCACTTTATTGCTTAAGCCTCCTATTTTATACCACACACACTAGTTCACACCCTTAACACTGTCCCGGGAACTCAACCCCTATAACTTCTTAGCTCCCCCTCTCCTCCACCTACCTCTGAGTTCTTACAGCTGATGTTTCTTTTACTCCCTAATCCATGGCCTTCAGTTTATTTCAACTCTGTGACTGTTCTCAGGCAGGCTGCCTTACACCAAGGCCTCTGGATTGCTCACAAAATGTCCGCTGTTGCGCAGCCTATCCACAACCTTCTGCTAGTGATCTACACTAGTTCAGGAGGAGGAAAAGGGCCTACAAACATTATCACAGCATATCCCAGGAATACAGCTCAGAAGTTGCTCAAAGAATGCTGATCCATCAGGGTAACTCCCAAACGTTTACTGCTGTGTGAAAATGTCTTCCCTTGCATCATTTACTCTACTTTGTGAGACTGACACACAAAGAGTAAACAAAATACTGCAGGTGTGATTTATATTGAATAGAAAGAAACAATTATTTTCTGCAACAATTCTTTCTTACACCTCTTCCCTCCCATCCCCATTCCCCATAGAGAAAAGATTCTTTACCGCTGGAGTGTCGTTAAGGAAAATTTTCAGATCTTTAAAATTACTGTTAACCAGTTTCTTTGCTCCTCGGACTTGGTTAGTTAAATGCTGGTTGGCAGCATACGCACAGAGCACTCCAACACTACAAAAAATACAGATAATGGGTATTTATTATTGTATAGACCAAAAAAATCACAGCAAATAAAAGGTAAACATTATCAAAATGAAGGGCGTCATAAATTTACATATTCTCTTTTTCTTACTAGAAGTTCTCACATGCACCATGAGGCAGGAGCAGAAGAATTTGCCATAAGGGCTGTTATTGTACTACTAATTCAAAAAAAGGAAAGGAAAAAGCAAAGTTAACCCAAAGTCTTCCAAAGTTAGTTACTTATCCATTTGCACTGATTCTGTCAGAAAACAGCCAAGGCAAATTATAGAGCACTTAGAAATGTTAGGTTCTTTTACAAGCACCATTAACCCTAACACAGCTACAAGCAAATGCTTCTAAGTTAATTGTGAAAAGGAATATTTTACATTTGAGAACTTCAGCAACATTTACTCATAATATTTATACATATTTACACAACTGCACAGATATTTTAAAAGCACTCGAATAGTCGCTAAAATAATATATAAGGATTTCCCAATGGAAAGTGAGCTAGACTTCCAGTCAGCACTGCTGATTATTTTCTATTTGATCATTCCCCACTGTGAAATTCTAATTACAGCCCAAAAGATCTGCGTAAACAGTAAGTAAAAAGCAATTAAAAGCCCCATGAGAGGCTTCAAAAGCTCTCTCAGTGTACAGGATCCTTAGGTTTTTGTTTAGTTCAGGTGTAAAACAGATTTAAACAGAAGGATGACTTTTTGTTTTTTAAACATCTCACATTAACAGCTAACCTTTCAGATAAGCACCAGAAAAATCAAGAGGGACCATCAGAGTGGCAACAGCCTCAAAAGCAGGCTGACTACAAACCCACTGGATGTGTTCAGCACTGACTTCCCACAGATTTAACTTGTGACAGCACAGATCCACTCAACGCACAGACATAAAACACCTCCAAAGGACAAAGACTGCCTAGAAACTGCAGTCAGGTGCATCACAGGCGATTCCTGGATGGCACATTTATTCAGTCTCTTACTTTGCATTGGAGCTCAGTACTAGAAAGGCAGCACTCTGAGAAGCCATCACAAAAAATCCAAGTCACAAGAGAAGGGAGTCACCAACACAAATGGTACTGTAGTCTTCCCAGACTGATAATTTCCCTTAGTTGGAGTGTCAAGACCACTAGTAGTAAATACTACTGGTTTTAAATAAGGCTTAAAGAAAACCCATACTAGGCTCCATACGGGACAAAACGCGTATGGTAAGTATAAATCTTGATCCAAATGCGTGTTCAAAGAAAGCTATAATACAGCCAAGCAAATGAGAAATGAGATGGTGGAAAACAAATAGGGACCTAAAATGACACAATTTACGTATTTTACCAGGGCAAGACAGGTGCAAGCACCCTGATGATGCTTGTCTCCTCTTATCAGTGATCCAAAAAACAAATCTCCATCTTCACTTTGCCTACTTTAGCTTCCCAAAGACTTGTTCTCCCTGTAAAACTGGTCAAGTAGAAGAATTTCTGCTGCTCTGACAAATAAATACTCTCAGTTGGAAAACTGAGAGTTCAAAGCATGAGACAGGGAGAGATGGCAAGGCCATATGCCACATGCCACAGGTGCTGGTCTATTAGGGTTTTTTCACTAACATTTTTCTCAACATCCAAAAATATGCAGAATAGGATGACACAGTTTGAGATAAAGAAGTTGCTCCTCTACCCAAGATTTCAGTTATGTATTCAGAACTGGCTATTAACCACCTTCCCAGAAGTCACTAATGAATGAAGAGACACCAACATTTTTCTTGCTACTTATGTAACTAACAGCAAAGGGCATAGTTTTATTTCCACTATGACCAGCATTCAAGCAGCCAATCATCGGCTGCTGCCCATGGAATGAGAACTCTGAATGCATCCAAGAAACTGAGTACCTTTCAACCCAAGCCACTGTATGACTTGAGGCTAAGCAGAAGTAAGCAGTTTCATTTTAGACACATGCAATATATTATTACTTCTACAGTTAGAAATGGTAATTGGCTTTAAATTTTTTTTTTGTTTTTAATATCAGAAGACAAAGTATCTCAAGCTCTCAGGAAAAGTAAACATTTTTATATCGCTCTGCAGTTTGGAGTCTGTAACAACATCCTTGTTCTTCAGACAGCCAGCATTTCTATGTCCTTTCAATGTTACGCTTACAGAGCAGAAAGGTCAATTGGAAGCTAACAAAACAGTACATTGTAAGACTTGAGCATGATCATTTTTCTTTTCAATCTTCTAAATGGAAAGAGTGGGAGGAAACAAGACAACAGAGCTGCTTTAAGCAGACAATTGCAACTACATTCCAAATGTAACCAAGCAAACACACAATGTGAGAAAGGAAGAAATCTATTTATTAAGTAGCTGAGGCTTGAGTCAACATTCACGAAGCAGCTACAAGGAGAAATTAATGAAGAAGCAATAAAAAGGATATGCTTTTTTTGTGATAGATTAGGGGGCTGTTGAAGCAGTCTCTTCAGGACTCAGATATTCCACCCCCAATTTCTTGTCAGGTTTCATAGGCTGATACAAATGTTACTAAATCAGTTGCAAGAGGGGGACACAAGCTTTCCCTTTAGCTGTGCTTGCAAAAAAATTCAAGTCACAGAATAGAAACAGATTTACATATTGAAAGGACATCACCTCCTCACTGCTAGCTAATGAATTCAAGACAATAATGGTAAACACATTTCTGTACCAACTTTTTCACCAATTCTTTCATGTAACATTGATTCCCAGCTTCTGAAAAAGCAGTACCAATCTCACAAAGCCAAGAGGACTCCTATGAAGCCTGCCTGAGGTACTTGCCACAATATTGAGTATCGTTTCCTTCCTTCAGATTTGGCTTTCCCTAGCTTCACATATAACAACATCCACAATTTCAAGGAGCTTTTAACACAGGCTCTCTTGGGAAGGACAGAAAACTTGGCTATGTGCTTTTCTGTCCAATAGCCACGACACTTCCTACCACCACTATTAAATTTGGTATTTCTGGTATTACAACGTACACTTTCTTAAAAACCAAATGGCCCTTCCTTGCCCTTACAATATAGAGGAATTGACGAAATTACATTTCTTTCCCATTTTTCTGCCCCTAAACTCTTAACCTTTGAAGAAAAACACATAATTGTTTTAATGATAAATATAGAATGTCAAACCTACCCAGCTATCTATTTGACACATTATTTCTACATCCTGTGCTTTTTAGCAATAGAATCCTACTTTGTAGGACAATATTCATATATAAAAGCTGTGAATTACCAAAGACTCTGAATGTAATCTTTATCGAAAGAAACATTTCGAGCACAAAATACATATACTGGAAAATGACACACTTAAGGCCTATTTGCTTTAAGATGAACAACTGTGTATGCAATTGTTTCTTATACCTCTTCCTTGAGGAAAGCATAATTCCCACATATACCTCACCTTCTCAGAGAAGATCTAAGATCTATCAGATCTTTTAATAAAAAAATATGCCATCTTTATATATTATTTACACATCATTCCAGTAAACTTAGTATTAAAACCTCATCCTAATTACCAGAGCACTAGATCACTGGAAAAGTAAGAAGAAATGTTCTTCGTAATTAAATCTACTAGCTGAAATCTTCAAAAAAATCTACATTAACAGCATACATACGTAAATCAATTTGAATCTGCATGCTGGCACACAGAAAAGTCACCCATAACATAACTTAGATGATAAACCTGAAGAAGTACATCCCCTAGAAAACCTCCCCACTCCTTCCAGCACCTTCCTTGTTTTGCTGGGGCAATGTCTACCAACAAGACTCTCCTTTCATGTTTCAGCATAGTGGTAAGAAAGCTGACATGGGCTTAAACAGATCCAAGCACAGCATCTTCTTTCCCTTGTGAAAGAAGATCCAGGAAGGACAGCAGAATCCTGCTTTATACAGAGGTGTACTGGAGACCAGAGCACTCAATTAGACTGAGGTCAGTAATATTAGCTTTGTAAAGTCCTATCTTGGCTTGCACAGCACTCACAGCATTAGAGACTTAGTCAGGGAGTCATATGAGATTATCTTCACCTGTGAAACCTGCAGACAGAGCTCAGGCCAACACCTCCCTTAGGGTAAGCATCTGATACTCCTGATGTCTTATACAAGAGGGAAAAGAAAGTGTGAGTTAAAGAGGCAGTTTCCCTACTCCTGGAAAGCATGTTACTATGGATCACTGATTGCCAGTCATGACCTGAGAAGGAACATTTGCCAGTGCTGGGATATGCTTAATATCACTAGAGTAGCTGGCAACAAGCACACAGATTAGAGTGACCAAATGGGAAGACAATCTCTTAGTTTCTCACCTAGTAGGCAACATTCCTCAGCCATTATAACCAGATTGTAGCATTCTGCAAGCTGTAAATATAGCTCGCAACCTCTGTGAGCCAACTTCAGTTTTGGCATGCCAAGAGGTAATTTAATAACTTACTTTGGCTTCGTTGTAATATGAAGAACTTTTGTCCTGTCATCATAGCAGGAATGCACCTATTACCCACAATACCATTTGGCTTCCTGTGCTTTAGAATACTCAAGAGTCATGTTTGTTAGTGATACCAGGGAGAAAAGAATGTATTCTCATCTCTTATATCAGCATGGCCTACATTTGAGCATAGGCAAGGTCTCAATTTGTCATGAAAAACAGTAGTGAAAAGAAAAAAATTCTAGATTACACTGAAGTGACAAAGTAAACCCCATCTGACTGAACAAGTCATAAAGTATAGAGCAAAACTTGATTTTTTAATATATAAAAAAATTACTAAATAAGGATAGGAGACAAATGAAAATATGAAGAAGTTGACGGAAAATGAAAAGCTTGGAGCAAACAACATATTTTGAAAGCATCTAAAGGAAAAAGAAAAGTCTTGACTGCAGTCCCTCATCATCTGTTAATATACCCAGCACAGGAGTATGTATGCTCTGAACACCAATAGTGGAAAAAGAGCTCAAAACTCCATGAATTTACAGTGAGTGCATGCATGCTTTAAACAACTCAGCGTCCCAAAGAAAACTGTTGTTTTGAACTAATGAGAAAATCTCAAGTATGGCAAATAGAAAGAAGTGACACAATTGCCTTTCTCACCCCTACTACTCTATCAACAGCAAAGCATTATATTGTACCTCAGATTCTCAACAGGATGGTATGTGAACATAGGACATAGTATCTTATGTTCATAAATTTAATGTAACATTCTACAGTTGTCATTTTAAGACTGGCAAAACTTCATTTGCCAAATTCAAGCTTATATTTTGTTTAGTTTCATACCTACATTCCTCTTGAGTATACAATGACCTGTGGATAGCAATGGTACCAGCATTTTCATAATGCAGTTATATTTTCTTTAATAAGCAATAATATTACTTTGGCTAATAAAATCATTTCTGCACCCATAGGCTAATACAGTAACATTATTTGTCATATGAAACTGCAAAGTTAGTGCTATAGCAAGCTTCGCATTGTTCTCTTTATTACACTTGCCTTATTATTAAAGAAGCAACAAAAAGAAATGTTGCAAAACAGCTCCTCTGACAGTCAGCATTTTTCTTCTGTCTTTGATGCATTTCCCCACCACAGTTGTCACAGCAACGACACATACAGAAGCATAGTCCCACAAGAGGCAGTAACAAAATAAATACGAATCCCAAGGCTGCGGAGACTATAAAACCGATTTCATAGTAGATGGCCTGTAATTCAGACAAAGACAGTGGTAATAGCAGATATCACAAAGTAACTGCAATCAATATAGAGCAAATAATTAAAAATCAAACTACAGACTAAACCATCTACTAAGTTACCCAGCTTATGGAGTTGGTATATTTTGTCAATTGACAAATTTTCTAACAAAAAGATACATAACATCAAATACTGATAGCTAATAATTATTTAGCTAGAATACTAGCTAGGTAAACTACAGGAGTGAGTACTAGGAGAAAAATACACTCACAAGAAACAAATGTGAATCACTGCAATTGAAACAGGTTAAAGATGGACACGTTTGATTTCCCAGACCACAAATTTACTGTTTCTCACATTTGTTTCCAAAAAGGCTCCACAAAAGCCAGAAAAGCTGACCAGATCAACACTACATCTGGGAGGAGGGAAGGAGGCTTAGCTTGTTCTCCATTTTAATCAGTTATGAGTAGAAAGATTTGTATGCATGACCACAAAGGGAAGTAGTCCACTGGGTGATGGATTGCAATGGAAGAGGTTTCTCCGAAGTGCTGAAGTTAAAAGTGCTTAGGGATTGGAAAACATGAAGGAGTGGATTTTAAGCTCTCCCAGGTAAAGACATTGGTTCTGCTGCCAAACAGCAAAGCAGCAGCAACAACAAGGATGCTTTTAAAAGCCGGAAGGAGTGAAAGGGAACAATATGCAGTGCAATACCCTAAATAGCATTTACACTGGGAACAGTGCAAGTGCTCCAGGACAGAGAAGCTGGAGGAGGCAGCCTTGGCACAGTCCTACAAGAGGCAATGTGGCCTCAACGGGACAAGCTGTGAGCTGGCCATGCATTTTTCCCTCTGTTGCAAACACAAGCCAGCACACCCCAAACAAGATCAGGCAAGTGTATGCACACAGAGCTAGACAGCGCAGTCTGGGCATGCCCCGGTGGTCTTTCTTCCCTGATAAAGCTCTCTTTTCCTTTCCTTTCCCAATTTTATGAGAACCAATTCTCACTCTAGTACTTAAGAGTCCACTTCCATTTTACAAATCCACCAGCACAAGGGTAACTTGGCAGTAACAGGATGAAATGCAGGCTCTGTGCTGTCCTGCAAAATAAGTTACAATTTCTTACAAGCTATCAGTCATGCTCCAGTTCCAGCTTTGCTGATGCCCTTCCTCACAATCCTTAATTACCAACTGATCCACATACAGCAACCATCACCATTAGCAGAGTTGCAAATTTCTGACCCAATTACCAATTCTAGTTTGAAATGTGTGTGTGTGGGGGGGGGGGGGGGGTGGTTTTTTTTTTAATTTTTTTTTTATCCTCACTGATTTAAAAAGAAGACACTTGAATGTGAATCATAGGAAGAGAAATAAAATACATTGTGTTTGAGAATGAACTGTTTCTGTGTTGAAATTATCAAATACAACATTTCATNGGGGGGGTGTGTGTATTATTATTATTATTATTGTTATTGACTGCTGGTTAAAAGCTGTTACCTTTCCTGAAGAATATGAAATAGATGCTTGGAAGAAAAATTTGGCTAGACCTTGCAAAAAAATTACTGGGGAGTTTTTTTTTCTAGTTAGCTGAACACCTCAGAAATTACTTGAAAACATACATTATTTTAACATAGGTTAGATGGGAAAATGCTATTAAAAATAACACTGAAAATAGCTATTGATGGTTTAACAGAAGTAGTGCATACAGACACGGTTAGTTTCTTTTCAAAGCTGCACCTCTACCATAAGACATTACCTGAAGAGTCAGGACAACATTCTCTGGCTGTGGAAGTCAAAACAAATGGAGAATGTGTATAATACACAGGCAGCATGCACAAAAACAAATCACATGAATAATGAGTAATTAACCATGACCAAAACAACTGACATAGAAACAGTAACAAAAAGCCACTGAAGTAAAACAATGCATAGAAACACCAATAAATAATCATGGAAAAATATTTATGATCAAATACACAACAGATAATTTCTGGTTTTCTTGGTAAATGAAAGGAATCTAAGATTTGCCCAACAAATATTTTCATCTTAAACCAACAACAGACCAGTTATTTCCACACTGAGCATCTGTTTCATATAATTCCAAAGACATCTCTCAAAAGAGAAGGCCACAGATCGCATTACTTTGTGGCTCAGCGATTTCTTCACAAATTCCACCTGTCAGAACAAATATGATATCCCTGACTTTTTCTTCTCAACACTTATTTCAACAGCTTCAATAGCAGTTTTAGGTTCTTACCACATTACAGATAACATTCACCCTCACTTTTAACTAATTATGTAGAGGTCAATTTTAAATTATTCAAAGGTAAAAAAAGAACAGGCATTCAAGAACAACTGAAGAAGTCTATTTAACAGGTTCTTAGTTGTCTTCTCACCTGTAATTTCAGAAGAACATTGAAAATTAAATATTCAATGACAGGAATTTCAGAAGAACCCAACTTCCCCTTTGTTTCCAAACTGGAAATAGAATTTCTTGTACTTTTCCCCTTCATCTCTGTATGACAAGTTTACAGCTGATAACACTTCCACTTTTCTCATAAGTAGAAGGGAAAAGGGAAACAGACAAGCTAAAGACAGCAAGACCACTCAACCTAAGGTCTAATGTGTGCGAACCAGAAATGTTCTCAAGTCCTGGGAAATTTTATTCAGTATTGCACACATCTTTATGAAACATCTACTGTATGTTTAAAATCAGAACTGTATTTTTAATGGGAGGAAAACCAGTGCTTACTCTCCCTTTTAAACCTGGTTCCAAGTACAGTTTTGGACGTTTTAAGGAACACATCTCCCAGCAGAGGTAAAGCAATGGCAGCAGCCATGAGCTGGCTCCCCCAGAGCAGGCACATCAGCTGGGCTGGCCTGCCAGACTGTCCACCCTGGCAGGGGACAGGAACATCCTATTGGTAAACAGTCCAACTGGGAACACTAGGGGACACAGCACATAAGTGGGAAGAGCCTCCTGGGCCACTGACACATTCTACACGTAGATTAAAAACAAGCATTAAAAAAGATAGGAAGCAATGACAGCAGAGGCAGGTCTGTTCTTGCTATTGAAGGGCTGTTCCTAATGCTTGGTGAGTCTCCTCACATGGATTTACACATGGCCCCCATTTCAGTCCCTTTGCTTCTGTGATAACACCAACTTTTGCCCAAATAAGAGTGCTTTCTTCCTGATGTTTTCAGATATATTTTAAAAGGCAAATCACACCTGTTATCAATTCTTTTTCCTAAGCAAAGCAGACTCTTCCAGTCTTCTCTGAAGACCTGCATGCTTCCCAGATCACATTACTGGACACTTTCTGAACTCACCCTAGTTCGAGCTCATTCTCCCCAGATTTGCGCGATCAAAACCAGTCTTCTCTAACCACTTGCTCGCACCCTTCAGTGACAATCACAATTCCATATTCCCACTGAAAAGTCATCTGGGGTACATTCTACAGCCACACTTACTTCTACACAGCTATCTCTCACTGATGCTTCTGACGGACCCTCTATTTGCCCTGATATAGGCTCCTTTTCCAAGTTTTGCACTGCAGTCAGGTCACATTTAGGACCTATATCTACTTTGCTTTTTAAGCACACCTAGTATATTTGCCACTCTACAATCACACTGTATATTAACAAGTGCCTCCACCACACAAGATTACAGCTGCCACTCATCTTAAATTTCTCATGACGTAGGTGCTAGTTACTAAACACTATACTTGTGCTTATGTATACCACCTATGGTCTAATGGTTTTGTCCATAGACTGCCAACTAAGTCCATCCTACATTCCTTCATGGGTGTGCAGGCACTGTCTGTGATGCAGCACTCTCACAGAGCCCCACCAAACAGGCACATGGGATCTTCAAGTCACTTCATGCAGCATAACAATACCCACACACTTCAATGTCATGCAGAGGTTATTACTGGAGCAATAGGCTCATTGTCAGGAAGACATGGAAGCACATGACTTTTCCCTTTCAAATCCCAGAATCATTCAGGTCATCCTGATTTACAGCTGAGTGCCTGTATGTCAAGCACCATACTCATCTTCCTGACAGGTACACCACACTGCAGGGACTACAAGCAAGTTAATTCATACAAAGTAACTTGTCCATTGCCTGGTTGTGGTTAAGGTTCCTGCTACAGGAACTCAATCAGTGATACCACTTCAAAAATGAGCTACTCTCCTTGGGAACAGCCTGAATCAGATGGACGTTACATTCTATTTTCTCTTGCTACCAGATACCCTATGAACTTCAACTGTTACACGTTAATCACAAACCAAAAAGAGAGAATGGAAAACATCCTTGAGGTGATTAGCATGCTACATAAAACATACTTTGTAAGTAGGAAACTTACATGGAAACTTCCAATTTACAAAGGCACAAGAGCCAGCATATAAATTTAGCTTTTCAAGGACAACAGCTGAAGCTAACATGAGAGCTGAGCAGCAATGGTTCCCTCTAAGTGTTTTTAAATGAAAGCAGTATTTTTCAGTACAAAGAGCATTCAATCTTTGTGTAACACACACTGTAATCACATTACAGTTGGAATTTATAAGTAAGCCTTAACTATGCTTAGCTTCTTTATAGCATCTTATGAACTTTTCTTTGTAATATTTTTGAAAGGATTTCATCCCATATTTTCTGTGAAACCATCAGAGTTGTTATTCACAAATTTGATTCTTGCATCCTATTGTTAAAGCTTTAAAATCCTATTCCCTGCTTTAGAAACAAAACTAAATTTCAAAGTCAGTTTTCATTGTTTTATGCAGAGATAAATAAACAATTTACCTTTTGATAATCGTCCTCTGCATTTCCAAACTTCTGTTGTGCTAGTTTTCTGACGAGATCTGAAATTAAGCAAGCACATAAGTGTTTTCATAAGCCTGTCTACTAACAAGATTTTTAATTAACTCTGAGTGCACAGGAAGATAACCAGGTGATCTGTCAATGAATTGATTCCCACTGAAATACAGTGAAGGTTTTTCTGCGGTCATCCTCTGTATCATAAAATCATTATTAAAAGTTAATCACAAACTTATCAATTATTTGGACAATGTTCAGCTCCTTTTCATGTTTATGCCAAGTACATACATGAATACATAATAGATACATGTAAAGCATTAGATACAAAATGTGTAAAAAAAGCATGTAAACAATGACCTACTGACTGAATGGTACAAGGAAGAAGGCCCTTATCTTGCCAGCATTATCTCAATCATTTGGTCTTTTCCTCCCTTTTCTTTTGGTCTCTGGACCAACAGACTTTGCATAAGAGTACACAACACCACCAACAAATCAGAAAGCCTAAGAGATGACAAATTACTGTGCTTGCAGTTCCATCTAACACATTCATTTTTAACTTATTCACAATATGGACAAAATACAGCAACCACCAAAAAAAAAAAAAAAAAAAAAAAAAAAAAAAAAAAAAAAAAAAAAAAAAAAAAAAAAAAAAAAAAAAAAAAAAAAAAAAAAAAAAAAAACCAAACACCCAAACCCAATCAAAACCACAAAGTAGGAATATAATACAACTAGCACCACTTCACATTGTAAATATCATTTCACCACACCAGTTTCTTTCAATGTACCCCAGCAGCTGCAATGAATGGATCTCCTTTTGGGGGCATCACTAGCCCACCCTTATCAAGGTTTTGACAAACCTTTGGGAACTATGCTGGGAACCGTGGCTTTTTATTTCTGTGACACCCTGCACTTGAAGAGGGGCACTGGCAGTTCTGCAGACCCTCTGGTTGTGTAAAAGCAGCAATGTTTGGGAGAAATGACTGACTGACCTTCTGATCTCTGATGAAAAGGAAGCACATTAGGAAGGTACACACTGCATCTCAAGTAAGAGCACTCTGCCCCCCATGCTCAATACAGAGCTGGATTTCATGGTACTACTACTGCCCTGTCATTAGTGGCTCCATACGGAAATGGACATACTTGATAAAACCCTCCAGTAAGTTAGCTATCCTGGGGATCAGTAAAGGACCTGAAGGTTCAAAATTGGCTGCTGACCTCCCAAAAATTCAAGCCCCCTCCGAAATTATTGTAGAACTCATGAAATATGTTCAGTGAGCTCACACAGGCTGTGATCTCACTCCTCTCTAACCCTGCATGTGGCTCAGGAAACTGCCACCTAATAAAACAGCACCCATTGCCCTCCCTCCCTGACACCCTGCAGAGGGAAATATGGACTCAACTATCTGCAACTTGCAGAGATGTTGAGTAGTTCCTCACAGAAGACTGTGTCCAAGAAAACAGACAATGGCAAGGCCACAACTGCTGTTTTAGGGAAAATACTCCTAGCAAGGAAGCTGCAGCCAGCAGGACTTCCAATTGAAAAATGAAAATCTATTAATGGATCACAGGAGTGTCAAGCCACAAACCATCCACAGATGGGAAGCATATTCTGTAACACAGAAAGAATGCTAGCTGTAGATGATCAAGGACTTTCCATTGTGAGGCAACCTCATTTTGGAAAGACCATACATAAGGTAGAAGATAAAGCTGAATCCCACAGTAACAGAAGTAAACCCAAAACATGTAGAATAAGAACCTAGGAAGAACACAAGAGTTAGATCCCTGCAAATCCTTTCAAGCTCTGCATCTTGAGTTTCGAGACCACTGAATGGAATATATCACAGTATAGGCAACACACAAGTGATCCACTGCTGCAGTTCTGAAACATCTTGCACACTATGATCAACAGTCTTCCCTTAATCAAGATCACCCCAGGCAGCATCTGTGCTTCTCTGGGAATTTCAGCAGCAAGAAGGTTTACAGCCAACTGAGGCAGAAGTACACAAAACCCAAAGATGTTGCTAGACAATTCCTCCACAGTAGAAGTAACATTTCATTCTTCTTGCTTATATACCTACCATGTAAATAAACTTAGAATAGAATCATAGAATAGTTAGGGTTGGAAAGGCCCTTAAGATTATCTAGTTCCAACCCCCCTGTCATAAGCAGGGACATCTCACACTAAACCATGCAACACAAGGCAAGAAATACTGGTGCACAAAATGTAAGCACAGTGAATTTTCTCTACAGCAATATGCCTGTTAGCAAGCAGGAAGAGGAAAGAGCTAAACCAACCCTCTTGTTTATGTATTTATTCAACCATTCTGCATTGTTGACAACACACTGAAGAACAGCCACTGAAGAGAAACTTCTACCAACTTAAATGAAAGTGTGTCCTCGGTTCAGCAATAGCAGTCATTTTTTTCTCCGTCTTAGTAGCTCGTGCAGTTTTTATGTTTTGACTTTCGACCTGGGAACAGCGCTGGTATCACCGATGTTTCTAGTTGTCGCTAAGTAATGTTTATTCTGACCAAGGACTTTCTGAGTCTCATGCTCTGCCAGGAAGGAGGGAAGGCCGGAAGGAAGCAGAGACAGGACACCTGACCCAAACTGACTAAAGGGGTATTCCATACCACAGCATGTCATGCCCAGGGAGATAACTGGGGAGTTACCGGAAGGGCACTCACACTTCCCGGTCAGGCTCATTTTCGGCAGGTGGTATCGTACCCATTTCTCTTGTTATTTCCATTATCATTATTATTATTGGTGGTAGCAGCAGTGATTTGTGTTATACCTTAGTTACTGGGCCGTTCTTATCTCAACCTGTGGGAGTTGTATTCCTTCGATTCTCTTCCCCATCCCTCCAGAAGCAGGGAGGAAGCTGGAGGAAGAGGGAAGGAAAGAAAGGGGGGGAGGGGATAGAAACTGGGTTTAAACCACAAGAGTGCGAAGGGACAGAAGAAAAAGTGGTAACTTCTGTGATCCTCAGCAGCATAAAGCAGTACAGACCATGGGTGTGCAAGTGGTTAAATGCAAGATGTGACTGCCCAGGATGCTGTGGCACCACTCTCCTTGTTGCTACTTTGATGCAAACCCAGGAGACCCCCCAGCAACCTCACTTCCAGACTGCTCCTAACTTGGAAGTTCCTTTTGCTCCAGAAAAAGGTTGGACCTGATGACTTCTGGAGGTCCCATCCACTCTGAATTACTCCAAAGTTATCCTACAATCATCATGACTTTTAATTATAAACTATTTAATGGAGGACTGAAGGCACTGCCAGGAAGCATTTTAGAAAGCTGAATTCCCAACCACTGTGAACTAGTACAAGATAAAATTTCGAAAGCATTAGCCTTTCCTGTTAAATAAAAGCTGGAAGTTTTTAACCATTTTTCTAGCGCAGTGTCTGTCTCACTCGTAAATTAAACTAAAAAATCCCCAACAAACACTTCACATAAAGCTTTACATACATCTATACACACATATACTTAAAGACATCTGTAGGGATATGTACAACTACTCAAGAAAAACACAGGATGGTTGAGGCTGGAAAGAACCCTCCTAAGATCATCCAGTCCAACCCCTCAGCTCAGTGCACACTCACCCACCGCAGGTTACCAAGGACCACATCCAGTCAGACTTTAAAAGTATCTCCAAGGAGAATAGACAATACTTCAAAAGCAAACAAACAAAAACACCAACCAAAACCATTGCGATTACTTGCAAGATGTTTAAATTGCTCAGAATGCTCCTGATTCAGTTGTTTGTTTATAAAGTTTCTGTAATTTATAGCATGCCAGTCAAAAAAATGACAGAAATCAACCTGAATACACTATGACAAACTGATGGGGAAAACGGCATTTTCAGAGCTGTTTTGAAATTTAGAGGCTCTAAATCCTGCCCATCAGAATATAATAACTTTTAGGTTTATTATGAATAAGAAAGTCTGAAAATAGATATGTAAAGTTCCCACACGGACTGAATAAGTCAGATAGTGAAAACAATACAGGTTTCATACACAGCACAATGGCCGCTATTACACAGCCCATTTTCCCCCTTAATTTCCCAGAATGTGAGATTTCCCTGCTGAATAAAGATTTACTACTTATATTACTCTGCAATGATTTTTCAGACGTAACGTGATGCTTCAGGGTGTTTTTCTCACTAGGCAGCACACAGTGATTGACCAGTTGTTGCCATAAATTTACTATTTCAATAGCCTTCAGTATCAACTGCATTAGACATGTTCCCAGTTAATTCATTTCAAATGAAATGTGGCAGTCATATTTCTCATAAAAAAATTGGGCTATAACTGAATCATAGAATAGTTAGGGTTGGAAAGGACCTTAAGATTATCTAGTTCCAACCCCTTGCCACGGGCAGGGACACCTCACACTAGACCAGGTTGCTCAAGACCCTGTCCAACCTGGCCTTGAATACTGCCACAGATGGAGCATTTACCACTTCTTTGGGCAGCCTCCTCCAGTGCCACCCACTCAGTAAAGAGCTTCTTCCTTATATCTAAACTGAACTCCCTCTGGTTAAGTTTAAATCCATTCCTTCTTGTCCTATCGCTATAATCCCTTATGAAGAGTCCCTCTCCAGCATCTTTGTAAGGCCCCCTTCAGATACTGGAAGGCTGCTATGAGGTCTTCACATAGCCTTCTCCAGGCTGAACAGCCCCAACTTTCTCAGCTTAGAATGTGAGATTACCTGCAGTTACTCACCCACACGTTTGTAAGTACAAAACATGCCTTAGTGGTTTTGCAGCATCAAGGATCTCCCTTCGCATTGCAGAGGGCATTGGACTTTAAAGAGATCTTTAAAGGTCTCTTCCAAGCCAAACTATTCTACGATTCAACTGGGGTTTATGCACATTGATAGCAATCACAGCTACTACTGTGGCACATAAGGGTTAGGCTAGATAATGTTCTGTGCCAGGTATTCTGCAAACAGAAGCACCATGTTTTCAGGTACAGCTACACTGCTCACTGTAGCACAGCGAAAAGACACCTCTGCTCACATTTAATTCAGCCTGTGATTTTAGTTTGCTTTAATGAAGCATCTTTCCTCTCTAGCTAGTACATCTCATGTTTAGTATTGAAATACGATTTTATTTAAAATCAAACTAAGGTGATTCCACACAACTCTTCTGCATTATTGGTAGAGTACCACCTTGAGGCTGATTTCTGTTTCAAATATAAAAGTGCTAGGAAGGTGTGATAATTTGAAAATAGAGGACACTGTTTTTTAACAGGATTACTTCTGAAATCTCAGCTTGACCAACTGCACACATTGTTTCACAGGATCAATAATTCAAGGCTTTAGCACAGAACACATTTTATTACTGGGGTTAAAGAGATTTACTTTGTGAGGCTCATTTACACGGCTAATTACATTACTGTTTTCTCTGTCTCCTCCCTGCTCTCATCACACATGCAAAATGCCATCTGCCCTAGTAAACCTAACTAGCCAGATGAACTGTTAATTTACCAATGCACTTTGTGATGAAATATTAAGCACCTCTGAGGAATCCTAGTTAAGAAAACATAATCACTGACTCCTGCACTGCATGAGTATTGTGTACATACATTCAATATCTCATTACCCAAGCAAGAAAATGAGGTTATCACTAGGCTTGCCTCTCAGAACTGCTCTACAAAAAGGGATAGCAAAAATAATAAGAGATTTAAAAATAAGCTGTCTGATTATTAAGTACCAACATAAATTAGTTACAAATTCTTCTTCCAAGAAAGCTTTTCAAATCTAGGTGACAGGAAAACAGTTGGAGTAAAACCTTTGGGAATGCTATGATTCCTCTTCACTCAAACAATTCCACTGAGCCGGTTCAGTTATAGTGCAACTCCAGCATTAATCACATTATGCCAGAAATTAATTTACCTTTTTATGCATAATATGAGCAACATATTGAGCTTCTATTCTGACAAGGGCTTCAAACAAACCAGTAAGAACCATTGCTGAAGCATTCATGTCACACTGAATGGAGATTTCTCAGAGCAACAAGGAAGAACTACATAGATAATACACATGATAAATTAATAACTGGTTCAATGACATCTCATTTTAATGCATAAAACAGTATTTCATCCCATTCCCTTTAATCTATAATAAATAGACTCAATGGACTACACACATACAGAAAAGTTCAGCATCTCTCTGAATATGGGTCAGTTTGACCACATTTAGTGTAATAAATAGGCAGCAATAATTAGACTGAAATTTATGAATTAAAATTACTTCAAGCTTGTTTTTTTCCTCTCTAATTGTGACCCAGACTAACAAATAACTCTTGCAAGTCCAAGAAAACCAGGAAATCTATATTAGCCTTTCAGACTTACCAGAGATAAAAACTTCTCAGGTAAGTTTTACTGCAAATTCAGTTTATTGTCATTTCACAATACTTGCTTTGCCTTGTGAGGGGACCTGGTTACTTCCCCAAAGTTAGACAGCCATGAGCCATTAGCCTTTACTATGGTCAGATTCAGCTGCCATTGACAAGGTCTCCTTCAGCAGGTATCCCAAGGCCACCTTTTGTCCCCTTCAGTGGCACCACTTACCTAATGGCTCTGCTCACTCTCAGTGTCCCTAATCCCACAGAGATCACTTGGCTCTGGTTCCACAAAGGCAAAAATTCAGTGATGTTGATGGTCACAGCATTCACCATGTTCATTGGTGCAGAGACTGCAGAGGCTCCTGTCACACTGCTCACCCTAAGCAGTCTGTCCTCTTTAAGTAGAGCATCGAGAAAACTCACTCTGTAGGCCAATGCAAAGCCTCACAGATGAAATCTTCCCACTTCCCACACAGTAAGTAAAAAGATGAGGAGTCTAACCCATGTGTTCACTCATAGCCTAGACAGTTCTTTTCCAACTCCAGAGTTAACTCTCTTCATGTCTCCCTCAGAAACTGGTTATGTCCCTCCCCCTGTTTGGGGACATAAACTTTGTCCCCAGACTAAGAAAAAACCCCAGCCTTCTTAGATAAATTCTCCCCACAACTTTTAGGCAAGCTATCTCATTATACAATTGCCATTTTTTTCCCTGAATTACTGGGAACATCAGGCTGGTTTGGCTTCCACCCTCCCACTCCTTGCAGAAGGCCATTCTGGCCCTCTTCCCTTTCAGCACAACTCCTGAGCGACCTACCTTCCCCTCTCTTCTGAAGCCCACACATGAGAACACCTACTTACATTACAGAGATGCTGAAATGAAATTCTGTTTATTCCCCTACACTGAAGAAATAATGTGCAAAAACTATAATCTTAAACCATCAGCCATGCCTTTGGACAAGAAAAAAAGGCAAGTAAGAAAGAAGCCTTTCTGCTTTACCTCACCACTGTCACACAAAATAAAGCCCTGGAACTTGTTACTCTACAATGACTGGAAGAACATGTTTGGGAGTAAAAAACAACAAATACATACTAAATTGTGTAAGTATTTATAACTCATCGCTATTGCAATCTTTTTTTCACCATCTTTTGACTTGAGTATGCTGTTTCCTCTCATCAACATGATCATCATCCATTCCCATTCACTGACTCTGCGTTCTTTAATTACACCTTGATCAAAAGCACTTATCCTGTAGTACTTAGGCTGAAAGTCCAGCAACATATGACATAAGCAAAAATATAGCAAATGCATTTTTAAGGTCTCAGCAGACTTGTAGACCACATACTGCTTTGTTCATAATTGAATGGACAAGTTACTAGAACACCTAGAAATAAGTCTTAGCTTATACTGGATGCAGTGAGGAGCAACATCAGAGGGGGCAGACCTGCAATACCAAGTAGGTAGCGTATTGAGGAGCAGCTATGAGCAGGATTGGAATTGTAGAATTAGTCTAAGCAGGGTGAGCTTTAACCATGGCACAGGTAGGACTAGGCATGTTGGAAATGCTGAAAACAAGGAACTACAGGGCAGTCACAGCTGCTGAAGGAGCCAGGCCATGAAATTAAGGAGACCCCCTTTGACACTTCCTGACAGAAAACATCACTGATACATTGAAGAAACTAACCAGCAGAGGATCAGATAATAGTAACAGTCCATTAACTTCATTCATGCATGCAAAAAGTTCCCCAATTTTCAAAATATATGGATGAGACAATGGAAGTTTTCCAAGTTTAGCTTTCTCAGGGTTGTTGTTAGTCAGAAAGATCAAACAGGCAATTTAAGTTTTCCACAGAAAATCCTCACACCTTACAGCTGTCTAAATGTGAGGTCCTCTCATTAGTGCAGTCACATTTTCTGTTTAGGCGCATTCTGCTTTCCATCAACATGCACAGGCAACATTAAAGAGCCTGGTCAGGAACAGGTTTGGAGAAAAAAGGAAAGAGCCACAATATTGACTGTTACAGGACACCTAGAATGAAAGCTTTCTCCTTTGAAAATAACCTTTGCAGGGGCTTTCTAGCTGTTCTTTGCTACAAAGAAAGTTCTGTTCTTGCTGAAGTTCTGGAAAAAGAACAAAAAGAAGCCTTTAGAAAAATCTTTGCTTAGGAGGCTGTAATAAATTTGCATGTATCACACAGACACAAAGTCAAGTAGAAAACTTTGAAGAAGTATTCCACACAGAAATTGAATTCTCTCATTTTGTGAAGGCAACAAAACTTCTGTAGCACACTGTGCCATGGCAACTATTTTTTGCCGCTTACTATGCCTACAGTAGCTACCTGAAGTTCTTCCTAGGCCACCATCTGGTAAGGATTTACAACAGATTACAGGCAAAGACTTAACTTGGTGCACTGTTTTAGCACACTGCAGAGACTGAGCGACTTCTTGATAGTGTGGACAGTGTAGACATCCTGGACTTGTAACTTTGATCAAAGCAGTAAATATTTAGACTGTATGAACAACATTTTTCCTACCCCTTTCTCTCCTTAGAAGTTGCTGTAAACTGAGGAAAGCACAGAAAATCCTCTTATATTGCATAACGTGAACTGTTTGATATATGAACAGAGATAATTGGGAATGACACACTGGAGCCCTGCTGCTACCAGCTTTTAATTACCTCAGTGACTGGTCTTCTGGCAGCTTCACTGAGATTCCTTAGAATTCCTTCTCTCCGTTTTCCCATTTCTGCAAGAGCCACAATTTTCCACATATGTTCAGTATCTGTGCCATCCATACAGGTTTAAAGTATTACAGAGATCACTATGTCACTCAAAAATCAAAGCAAAAGTAAAGGTCGCTACTTTGAAGTTTTTGCTTGTTCTATATAGGTATACCCAGGCATCTTTCAGCTGAGTTAAACAGCCAAAGAAATACTTAGTAAGATATCCACATTCACAACTGTAATCACTGTTAAAAGTACACAAAAATAAACTAATTTGGTGTATTTTCAGAGAAAAGAAAGATCCAGATACAATACAGATCACAGTTTAATCTCGGAACTGTTCCTAGATGAGAAAAAAAAAACAAACAAAACACTACATATTGAAAAAAAAAGTGTCAAAACTGGTTTGGGTTTTTTTTTTTTTGTAACTGGTAGGCTTACACTAAGATTATAGACTGATAGATTAGTCAGCTTAAACTACAATAGCTGACACTTGTGGCAGCTGGTTTCCCCTCTAACAAGGTAACTTGCTTGTGGAAAAGAAAGAAGTATACTCAAAAGCTTTCATACCAATATGAAAAGATTTAATACTAAAATTAATATTTACACATTGATTTTTCTCCAGCAACTTTTGAATAGCGCATATTCACTTAGGAAACAAAAGCATAACTTTTGTTCATGCCTAAAAATTACGCAAAGCATCTTGAGAAGCAAAATGAAACAGAGAGAAAAAGGGAGAGGAAAAATTCTTATTCTCAATCTTCACTGTAATTAAACACTGAATATGAGGGCAGTGGGAAGAAGATTTGTTGTGAAGATCTATCAAGTTCTTATTACTTCAGCTGATATCATTCAAGAAAAAGTCATCACTGTACAAGACATAGGAGTTTGTTGTTCTGTAAATGACAAAAAACCAAATAGACATAAAATGAGAAGGCTGGGCTAATGTTACCTGATTATGATGGCCTGTAATAAAAAAAAAGAAGTCAAATTACTGCTTTTTCCAATAACAGGCAGTATCTGTAAGTATCTCACAAAATATTCCAAATGCTTCATAACAGCCAAGACAAATGAAGTAACTGAGAGGACACTTAGAGGCCTGTGAAAACATTATTCCAGTAAGTTCAGAGACATCCCCATCAGTTCCATGAATTACAAAAGTTGCAAAAGAGAATGAGGTCCAACACTGTGCAGATAGATAAAGCTTGTAAAAATTAAATGAAGAGGGAGGATGGATAGCAGAGCAGGTGCCATTGTTAAGCTAGGAAACTCATGAAGCCTCAGCAGAGTGGCCTGAAAACCGACAAGACGTCTGTAGTCACAGGTAATTTTCAAAGAGGTTCACACACAATGTAAGTTACCAGAGAGTGTAGCTGACCCAAAACTTATTTAAATCCCACTTCTCACCATACAAGATGCTGCAGGTATGTTCTGAAGTCTCAAATAAGCTTTCATGCTTTCAATGGTTTAGATTTCCTGCTAACAGAGGGAGGGACACAAAGAACTGCCTTTTTCACAGGGTTATAATCTGACTCACTGACATCCAAAGGACAAAACTTAGGCTTTGACCTAGGGTTGATGCCCAAGGTGCTTATCTCTTTGCTACGAGATACTAAATGGGATGGGCAATCTTTTAGGAAAAAAAAAAAAATGAATGCACACAGAACTTTATTCAGTGTTTTGCTGTAATTGCTGGCATGCAGACACCACATTCAACATATCCAGCATTACCACTCCTACCCCCAATACACACACCAGGCAGTAATACTAATTATCTAGATACATGGATTTTTAGGACATGGTGCCTTTGATTTTTTTCGTTAAATATACAAACCCTATCAACAAAGCTTCTTTGTCTAGAATAATAAATGAACAAAAAGGACACCTTCTGTCAAAATACCACTGTGTACCTCTCTCCCTTCCGTTCCTTGTAGGCAGCACTCCTGGATTTAGCTGTGCCCAGAACTTGTCCCCTACACAGAGACAGGAAATGTTGCTGATCAGCTCTTTGTATCCGAGACCTTGTGTCTCCCAGTAATGTCCACAGACAAACAGAACAGGGCTGTTTCAAGCACTGGCCTGGCACTGCCATGCTGTAACAATTGCAGGTTTCCTCAGTACCTTACCCAGAAAATGCCCAACCTGCTTGCCAGGAAACATTCCAAACAGACTGAAAGGACTGGAAGGGGTGGAAGACAGGTTAGGTTTGAGAAATATGAGCTGAGTTTCAATACCACACAACTGTAGGACCATTTTATTTACTAGCACAAGCTAGCCTCCAAAAAGCAATACTGCTTGAGGCACCCTCCAGTCTATTACCACAGCCATCTGTGGTAAAGCCACTTCTGAACACCCTCCCCACAGAAAATAACCCAATTCCCTCAAACTCTGCTCGATGTTGATTTTCATTAGTTTCTCCCTTCTGAACTAATAGTGTTGAAATTGCAAAGCTGGACTGTCATTTTCCAATTGCTGTCAAAGCATGTTTTTTCTCTTAGGCACAGCTGGCAGGCAATATTAAACCAGATTAGGGCAAGCACTGTGGGTACTGTAGAGAAAGGATTCCAGATGTGTGTACAGTGCAAGACTTTCAAATGACCAGTTATCCTGCACTGATTAAAAAAATTACTTGCATATTTTCCACATCATACTTGACTCCAAAAGAGATTTCTTGTTTACATAATCCAAATGAGTGGGCAGGAAGACATCAAGAAGTGTCAATGACTGCAACTGCAGTTTTCCAGCACTCTCTAGTAGATAATGTGTATAAACCTCCCCTCCTCAAAACCTCTGCCTCCTCCCTGTCCTCAAAAAATCCCTTTGACACACAATGTGTTAGATATTGTGCAGTTTGGAGTGGTTAAGGGAAAGAGGCATTACTCTTCTGACACCTAAGAAAACAAACAAAAAAAAAATAAATAAATCAGACCTTAAAACTGCTCCAGAAACATTCTCAGCATGTTCCTTGTTTACCTGGGTATGCAATCAAGTAGAGCATCTCTTAACTTCCCAGCATGAAACAAGCAGTGAGTTTTTATAAACACTATTTCTTTAAATGTATATGAGTGGGCAGAAAAAAGAGGCTAATTTATCTTGTATCTTTCTGCTGCTCCATCTTCCCCAGTATTTCCAACATTAGACACAAGAAATTTCCTTCAATGTGTATACCATATTACCAAATAAAGGACCACTTTAAGTTCCCCTTCTTATCCCAGTTCTACCTAAATGACACCACCACTACTTGTTACATACAACTCTTTTCACTGAAATCCGTATTTTTATTGTACACACTTTAGCTAATACTGTACGCTTATGCCACAGCTCTAGCTATACAGCAAGAAAAAAAAGGGGAAAACAGTTATAGAGGGATACTTCCTCAGGGATTTCAGAGATAGCACAAAGGGTAATGGGTACAAACTTAAACAGGGGAAGTTCAGGTTAGATACAAGGAAGTTCTTTACTGTGAGGGTGGCAGGACACTGGAGGAGGCTGTCCAAAGAAGTGGTAAATGTTCCATCCCTGGCAGTGTTCAAGGACAAGATGAACAGAGCCCTGGGGCAACATGTTTTAGCGTGAGGTGTTCCTGCACATGGCAGAGGGGCTGGAACTAGACAATCTTAAGGTCTTTTCCAACCCTAACTATTCTATGTGGTAAAGGCACTGACTCTATAGGTCACCAAAATTGTCATTTCACAATACAGCTTAGCCAGTCTAACAGCTAACTTACTGAAGGGCAGGTCTTGCTCCTCTTCCCTTCTCAGTTCCTGCACCAGCTACTACATCTGTGCTCCCAAACCAGCACAAGGATGGAAAGTTTAGGAAAACCAATACCTAAGCAAAGAGGGGCAGCTGTCAAACACAAGCAGGCTGTCACATCAGTGCTGTTTCACACCAAAACTGCACACAAGAGAAAGGTCACTGTAATTTATGTTTTTACAAAAGATCATAATTGCTTTGGGGGCTGGACTGCAGCATCTGCATGCAAGTCAGAGCTCAAGTCAGAGGCAGAGCACAGTCATTTCACCACATGCTAGTGTGGTTATGCCCAAAGTTCCTGGGAAAGTCTCAAGTTTATAAACAAAGGACATTACCAACTATGCATTGCTGAGTTTAGCTCCAATGCTGCAACATCCAGACACATGCACTTTTTTATGTAAGGGAGCTGTGGAAGATTTATTATTAACAGGAAGCAAAACTAAAGTAGAAATCAGGCAGCCAAGAACTAAATAGTTGCAAAAGGCAAAGAAATAAGTTTTACATTAAAAAAAAAAAATTAAAAAAAATCTGATTTTTTAACTGAGGGGGTGATAAAACTTTTTGATTATTTGCTTTAGAAACTCACATCCCAAACAGCTAATATATTAAAAAAAAGTCAATATTCTAGGAGCTTATCAAACCTACCTTCAACAGGGCTTTACATATGCATTTTCTATTAAAGCTACACCAGCTACAGACAGTTTATTCTCACATAAAGTGATTATTTTTTACTGTAAAAATGTTTTAATTCCTGAATACACTTCAGGCATTAATTACAAAGATAGTGAACAAATGATAAATTTGCTGAACTCCACAATTAGCAGCTACTTTAAAGGCTGGCCAAGTGAGGAGAAAGACAACCAAAATGGACAGAGATAGGACTTTGCATTAAAGTAGTCAAGTTCTGATCCTCAGTCTTATGCTCAAACTCTTCAACAAGTGAGGCTCCACAAACAGAAAGAGTGTAGTCCAGGTGTGAAAACCAGCCTGTTCTTGTTCCCCACAGGCCAATAGTATATTTAACTCTTCATCTTATATTCTGCCCAGGAAGTACCTGCATTTAACAGTTGATTTTTACGTTAAAGTTTTGTTCCCACTACAGAGGAAACAGGTTTATCCAGAATAAAAACCAGAAGCTGGAAAAAAGCAGTTATAACTCAACCTAAGTGGCACAGTTGTTCTGCAGTATGTTCAGCTACAGCAGTGTACAGTAAACAGGCCTGTAGTCTTTGTCTTCACTTAAAAACAGGAGCAGGAGCTTTAACCCCAGCTTTTTGTGTTGTAAACTCTTCACATTCTCATTACAAGGCACAAGCTGGGAAGCTGAAGATTTGCCACGCGCATCCTGCTGGCAAATGGAATCTCGGATTAATATTGTCTTACTGCAACTAACAACTGGTTTCCACGGGAACAAAGAGAAAACCATTATAAGATATTCATAGCAGGCAGGGGAGCATACTGACCATGCCCCGTCTACACCATATTCACATCTGAAGATCTCCAACACAAGAGGTGACATGCACCATGTCACAGCCATGAACTGACTTCACTTTATTAATAAACGAATGCTTCAGTTTATGACACATTCTAAGTGAAAAACCAACAATTTGCTTTGCTAGATGTCTTCTTAGCTGACAGATGGAAGCAACTAATAATTTTCTTATTACCATTTATTTATTCTAAGTGGTGCTATTAACAGAAAAGAATAATGATATACTACACAGTCCTCAACAAAAGGAGTAGTAGAACCATCATTTCCATTTTATAGATGCAGAAACCAAGGCACAGTAACATTAAAGTGACCTACTGAGCCTCAGGTAGCAAATCAGTGACCAAACAGTCTTTTGCACTCCAATGTATCATTACTCTAAGTGGAGACTGCTTCCCTGCATAACAGTTCACGCTTGAGAGTAAATTCACTCCCATTTACACCAGTAAATAATCTAGTGAGTTCAAAAGCATTTGACTGGTAAGAGTTGAAACAAGAATCTACTTATGCTCACTGAAGCACTGTAATCAGATATCCTAGCACATTTTTTTAAACTAGTTTCTTGCCATATCCAAAGAGCACAGTGCTGGTCTGAAAGATTCAGCAATGTAAAAAAACTTCCTTGCCCTGGGTCTGTTACTGTGCTTTAACATGAGTACTATATTTAATCTCATTAACATCTTACCTATTAAATCTAAACTCAGATTAAGTTGTATGCCCATGAACTGGATGGCATAGAAAATTTTTACTCGTATTGAACTCAAAACAAGCCTTAGAAAATATCTGAATTTTTTTTCCTTTAAATTAAAAGTTCCCTTTCAACTTTTAAGTAGCATATAAGTATCTTTAAATAAAAAGGAAGGCTTAGCAGCATGCAAATACTTTAAGAACAATGTCACCCAAAGACTCTGCCATACTTCATATTCTGATTTATCGTAACAGTAGAAAGCTCATACTAGCTTTCTTCCTAAAAGGCATACATGGGACTGAAGGGGTATGAGTATTATATTGTATATATTCTGCTCCATCAGAGAGCTACTGTAAGCATAAGGACAATTTGGAGAGGCAGGAATATCAACATGCAGTTATACAACCCTGACGCTTTTTTCCTCCCAGCTAAGAGTACTAGCAGTAGATTGGAAAACCAAACATCCAGTACTTCCAAATATTATGAAAGAAAATATAAGACTACTAAGAGTAGAGGTCTAAGTGACTGATGCCAAGTCCTGCACACAAATCACATTTCTCCTCTGTTATGGTTATATACAGTACACTGGGGCATCAATCTGGAGCTAACTCTTCCGAAGCACTGAGCTAGAAGCATCAAAAGGTTTGCTTTCTGTGCACATTTGTGATTACATTTGTTTTCACCCCTGATGCAGAATTAACTCCATGTCAACTTGGCAGTACAAACAAACAAACAAACAAAAAACCAAACCAAAAGAAACCCATCATTTTCAATATGTAGCTACATCATTAATACACTTGATGTGAAAATAGAACAGCATACGGCAAAAGAGATTATGAGGATTAACCAATTAAGTGGTATGACTCAAACCAACACAATCCATCGGATCCGTATTTTGCAGTGAGGAAAGCGGGGCCATGGGAAAAGGACTTCACCCAATGCAAATAATGAAAGCCAAACTTCTAAAAAATAACGGATTTGGCAAAAAAGTATCTGCCAGGAAGGAAGGAGAGATAAGAAATGCTAACAAGCAAAGAACAAACTTTGAGCAGCTCTGGATGTGTCCTTTTCTCTTTAAGGCTGGATTTCACAGCACCTACTTGATGCAGAATTTACTACAGGCAGTCCCACAGTACTATAATCATGATGATAAACTAGATACTCAAGAATTATTGACATGCTTAGGACATATAATATTAAATTTGACATACAAAGTTACAGACTAAATTCCTGTTAATATAAAGACACACCAAATATCTCTTTGAAATCAAGTTTCCACAAACCTAAAAGAATAAAATATTCCAGCTGGGATTCAGGCAGAATGAAGGCCTGTTCCTAAGAGTTGGGTGCAGATGACAATCCTAACATATCAGGTCTCACAGAGATGTAAATCATCTTCATCTACATACTTATGTAGTATGTTCATCTAGATGTATGTATGCTTGTTTATATATTTAATGGAAGGAAAAAGGCCACAAAAGCAGAGGTAGTATCTGGAAACAGTTCCTCCAATAGGTGACATTACTGTCAGCTTCATGCAACTGCCCTCATTACACCTCACATAATCCTGTAGGAAACAGGCCAGGATTTTGCTCTCCTCAACACCTGGGACACTAGGCGCTTCTCTGAATAGAATTCACTCATTCAAGTTCATTTGAGCTCATTCTTCTACAGCTATTGAAGAAATGTCAAAAATACAAGCAAATAATAATTCACAGGTATCATACCAGTACATGACCAAAGGATTTAAGCCTTTAAATTACTCAGGGGTTTAACACACAAATTGAAAGACACACTACAAAATAATATAAACACCTATTATATACACTTATGGCTAAACAGAAGGAAACAGTAACAAACCAAAGCCCTTCTTAGATTTTATCAAAGTTTCACCCTAATGTAATTTTAAATGGCAGTATTATACAAACACATTAGCATTTTGTTTTAAGAGCTGAATGAAACAAAAAGCATGTTGGAAAGTTAAATTCATACAACTTAACTTTCACATCCACAGAGAGTTCCCAAAAGCACTTTTTAATCAATGCAACATCAATAAGCACACGTTTCTGTATCTTAACTTTTCCTTCAAAGAAGGGACAACTTAGTAGGAAAGGAGTGGAAAAAAGAAAGTCTCAATAAAACAGATGTAGTTTCAAGTCTTGACCACTTACAAAGGAGTAAGAAGTTATACACAGCTGTGTAAAGGAACTGCTCTTATAGAAAACCTCACTGTGGGTGCACAGATATGGAAGCAAATGAAGTTTATTTCAAGTTGCTAAGTTTCCATTTCCTAACCTAAATTACATCATATTATAACCACCTGACTGTTTATCATAATATAAATATCTAATAGTTGTGTCTTCTGGATTTAATATTAAATACAAAGCAATTTATGCCTTACTCCTATCTCATGCTTCTGAGCAAACAAAAAAAAGTCAGTTAAAGGAAAAAAAATGACCTCAAATGCATCAGTGACAGCTTTGAGATATGTAAGCAAAGGTCTATGAAAATCAAATGTTGAAGAAATTTCATTAACAACCTTCCCCCCACTATGCTTAGCAGAAAAATGTTATTTTATACGGAATTGTAAACATTTCCAGGCCATAACATGTGCCACTAAGTAAGCCCTTCATATAATTTACTTCCAAATTATGGTCTTGGTATCTACAACACGATGTATGCATCAATTTAATAAAAAAAAAAAATAAATAGTAATGTATCTGCTTACCTTGTGGAAAAGAATTTGGTTGCACTAAGTACAGATATGCATGTACTATTTTAAACAAAATTCCTATTGGCCCCGGTTCATGGTATGCACCTGTATCATATGTCTTGGCTGGTACAAATCCAAAATCCAAAGTCCCAGGAGGCAGTTTGTATATAGGCTGTACCTCTGAAACAGTACTTCCACAAAACAGTAGCAGCAGCAAACAGAGTTCCACAGCCATAGCTAGCAGTATTCATCAATTGGAGGTAGAGATATTTGTCCCACCAAGTCTAGAAATCTTCAATACATTCACCTGGGAGTTAGCCTTCCAACCAGGAGTACACTGCTGTGCCCTCACACAAGGTTCTTTAATGTATTCTTGCTTTAGAGGGGTACAGAAGCCTCTTGTGGAAATCACTCAGTGCACCATCTCTGGCAAAAACAAGAAAGAGCTTGTTAAGGTGTGTGCAAGCAAATATTAAAGTGCAAGATAACCTGCAATCTTCTGTGAAAACCGAACACACTGATAGTTGCAAAAGCAAGCCAGATCAGACAGAAAGGAAAAAAAATAAAATCAAGATTTGGTAATAATATGGTCTAATACACACACTGTACTTGAAAGAGGGGCAAAAACCAATTATGCATAGTTCCAGGTCAGTGAGTTTTCAAATACAAACAAAGCAGAACACTGGGACAGCTCCAAGGGAAACAAAACTAAAGGAACCATGTCTGAATTGCACTTCCAACTAAGTACAGTATGTCATATCACAACAGTTACACAATGCATTTGATCAGCCACCTGATCTTACAGTAGTTTATGGCAATTATTACAAGTCATATCGCATAGCTTCTTTAATCTCAACCTTTCAGTGAAACCTTCCAGATGCCAGCTACTCCTAATCATCCTCTAAGACTGATGAAAGAAATTATGACTGAAAAGTTAATACCACAACATAAAAACTTCAACTTCCTGACAGGTGACAATAATTACTTTCTATTAACTCAAGCTATCTCAAGTCTCCCCTCAGGAACTGGAGAAGTCAACTCAACAATTTTTATCCGTGGCTTGCTAAAGCCGAGTGTCATTAAAGGTGAGTTTGGATGCTTACACTTTTAAAAGGCTCTGAAACTACAAAATCACAGCAGTCTAATCAACCATCACCTAAGAAATGTAAACAGAACATACGCACACACCCCCCCTCAGGTTCCAACAAAACAACTGACTACATCTCCGTCTATCTGGGGCTAGGCAAGATTTCTTCACCTCAGCATGGGCCATGGTGGCCTCCAAGGAAACATGTCAAGAAAAATCCCATTAAGGGAACAGAAAACTTCTGCCACTTTCTGACTTCAGAAAGCTGCATGTACTTGAGGAGCATGCAAGTGATCACACAGACTTTCTCACCCATCAGACTGCCTTATCTTTGATATGTCTGCAGTGATCTACCAGAGTGTTGCTGCTGGGAATACCTGGGAATGCACTTTTCATGACAATCCACCCACTTCAACCTGAGGAGCACCAAGCTCAAACTGCCTTTGCTTAGCATAGTTGTGCCTCTGTTACCTTTTTTGTCAGCACTACCCAACAGCAATGTTTTAACCTCCACCGCATTGTTCAGACTATTCACTCACAAGAATGACAACAAAGTAACACAAACACCCCACAGCCTCAGTAACAGCAATCCTATACCAACACCTTGACTTCCAAGGTGCCTCCAGGTCAACGAGAAGCTGGAGACAAAAGACTAAAAAATCAGTAACAAGGTAGGATGTCTCTCCCATGTTTTGCAGTCTCTGTTAAAACACAGACTACCTTTCTGAAAACCGACAAGAACCCATGTTGCAGGCTTGTTTAGCAGTCTGTGCTGCACTCAAAGGATAGGTCAAGATCAAGAAAACATGGAACAGAGAAATACAAGACTACATCAAAGAACTAGAGACAATTTTGTTTCCCTGAAGTCCAATTGAGTGAAGAAGAAAAATTCAAATCCATTTTTCACCCTCATGGATAGTGAAAATCAGGAAGAATGAACAGTAATAATGCTACAAATAACAGAATTATTCAAGCCTTATTCAAAAAGGTGATGTCACTAATCACTCTGTAATATGATGCTCAACACAGGAACATAAGAATTTAGAACATACCAAGCTGAATATTTTCCTATCTGGAAAAGAATGTTTTGTTAAATAATAATGAAGGGGGAAGAAAAAAAGGTAAAGCTCCAAAATATTTTTCCTCATTTCATTTTTTTCTTGAGACATAGTTTTTCAGCCTAAAAGATATCTTTCAGTGTATTTTTCCTTATGCACCTATTACTGTAGGGCTGAACACAGACATGGTAAAAAAAAAAAAATGAAAACTGCTTATGCTGCAGTTTATTATCAAATCTACAGAAGCTCTATGGGACAAAATATCACAGGACCAGAACTACATTTAAAAAACCAAACTATTTTGTGTTAATGACAGAACAGTGAAGATTGGGCAAGTTCAATACTTACAGTTCAACTTGCTTTCTTAAAGAAACAGGTTTAAAGACTTTTCTAAGTAAAGTTTAGCTTTCTAGAGATTTCTCAAGTACAGTTTCAATGCTTCAGTGAGTCAGGAAAAAAGCTCACACACAGTGACTGAGTCTTGCTTCCAAGAGTTAAGGAAGTAGAAACAAAGGCATACAACACAGGGAAACATTACGTGTCTCTGAGAAAGATGAAATTGAAAGGAAAGTGGCCTCCCTAACTGGTGTCTTAAGGCAAAGCTAGAAGACAGAGCATGTTCTCTCCAGTGTGTTCTGTTACACTAGATAGATGGCATTAGAACAGAAAGCACATACAACTTCTTCGTTGCTGTTAGATTTTAGATTAAGGACAATTTAAACTGCATCTAATGTACAAACAGACAAATAAAGCAACCTCAAAACATCCTCACAATACAGGGAAATAATCACTATGTCTGCTAGAAATGTAAAGTTACATATTAACCAAGCCAGAAAGTTGGCAGTGTTAAGACAAGGACATAACTGAAAGTGCAAGGACACTACCTATACCACAGATACACAAAAATACCCTGCTAAGTGGAGGCACATAACCAGCTGAATCCTCCAACTCTACATAATTTTCAGTTAAGCTTTTATAAAATTCAGATTTTTTTCAACAGAGCGGTAAGTTTCTTGCAAATGAAAATCTGCATAATTCCAACCATGCTTTCTTCCTCTCCCTTTGTTGGCAAATATATCATGATAAACACACTATACATAATCTTACCGGGCAACTCCTCCAGGCTGACACCAGATCTTCTCTATATTACATAAAAACCTAATATATTTTCAAGTTCACATTAATAATGATCAGGAACTCACAGAAATAATACTACCTCCAAACATTCAATATGTATTCAACCTACCTAAAATAACTCAGATATAAAAAGTTCCCAGCAGTTATCCTTATCTTGATATCTAAAAGAAACTTAGGTGAGGGCATATTAGTAGTTAAACATGCTAGACAAACAACATTAAAGAGGAAAAAAATAATCTATCCATGAAATTTGTAATTGTGAGAACTGCAAAGTGACACACACAAGTGACACAGAGCGACACATAGCAGTTTATGGTGCTCTTAGCTGCAGCATGTGGCCATTGCATTTCCTCAAAACCAGCATGGCATCACTGCAGTCAGTGAGCTACAGCAACTGCCAGCACAACTCCCCCCAAGTTCAAATAAATAGTGAATGAAAAGCCATGTGCACCTTGAAGAGCTTGCATTAATCATCAAGATAGCCATTTTATTAGGATGCTTCAATTAAAAAAAAAAAACCACAGACAAACCAACACAAACCTTCATAATAATGAAAGTGTTTATTTTCTGTGTGGTTTCCCAGTGCCCAACTCTAAAATACTAGAGCTTTTGCTTTTTATTCTGTGGTTGTCACTAATACTCCAAATGTACAAGCCACTGAACATAATTCCTGAGGTTTTAAACACTATCTGTGGAGAACACTATCACCCTTTTACCAAATATGCCACACTATTATCATATCTCTGATATACCCTACCTGTTATTAAAAAGACTGTAATATTTTCCAAATCAAATAAAGCTTCAGGAACTCCACTGTAAGTTTCAGAGGGGGAGAGGAGACAGAGCAAGAAATGCATTAGTTCAGGAACTGCTGCCATGATACATCAACTCTAAATAACTGAGCTCAGAAACAGCATGGTGCCCAGCTCTTTGTTTCAAAAGGGCTGGCCTCCTTCTGTTTAACAGTGCAATCCATGCAAATACAACACTGCAGTGCAGTGATGCAACCCTGTGAACTAAAATTCAATCAGCCAAAGGCTTGATTGTTAAAGCTCAATGTGGGAGCCTGCTGGACATGAAGCACGATGGGATGGAATACTGGAAGATGCAGTTGTACATAGAAACACAAAGGATCTGGCTATGTTGGTTACATCTTTTAATTAGTCATTTGAAGAACCCAGCTCCATAATCCCCCTTGAGGCTGCTCCAGTGAGAGCAACTACCAGAAGAATGAAATGAATTAAAACATTCAAACAGGTAGTTACAGTACACTAAAATTCCCAAGCAGGTATCAAAAAAACCCCACACCACCACCTTCCCATTCAAGAGACATGATGAGCAAGCCAGGTGAGATACCAGCAGACTAAAAATGCAGAGTTTTCTGTTACAAAAGTCTGTCCCAAGCCTACCAACAGTTACAACCTGTTGCCACAGGAGTAGCAGGAAGCAAATAAACCTAATCAGCACTAGGGACTGCAGAACAGAACGGCAGCACTGACAAAACCCAAACAAACAGAATCTTCCACACAAGATAGCCTCAGCATGCATCTGACATGCTTGCTACATCTGAAAACATGTAAATGTTCGAGTCAGGAAAAGCTGGATATTCAGAAGCCAGTTCTCTTTGAGCAGCTACTTAATAATTTGAAAATAAATAAATAAACCAACACAAAAAAAAAAAAATCCCACTGTTTTACAAGTCATAACCATTTGCAAACAACAGAAACAGATCTGTAATAATTCCAAGTGTGATATCTTCCCCAGAGCATCAGCAGGTCTGATTTTTAGCCAACTACCTACAAAAAAAAAAAACATACTTAACTCGATTTTAAATGGTGCATTTACCCTAGCATTCATAGAGCATTCTTTGTGAGAGCACTTTTCAGCATCACATAGAAAATGCTGAAACACTGTAAAGCCAACACATAAACAGGCAGGGTTTTTTTGCTAATGTGAAGTGATGAGGGCTGAGTACGTGTCCCAATACCAATGTACCGCAACAACAGACCGCACATACTAGCACTGGCAGCTGAGACCAAGTCTTTCCTCTGTCATCTTTCCAATTACTAGAACTGTAGAGATCTCTTCCTCTACCACTGTGCTTAGTCCTCGATCTGCAAACTGCATAGTAACACGGTATCGCAACTCTGCCCTGCTGGAACACCGACCTCTTTAGTAGTTTTTTCAGTTGCTCCCCTGCATATGCGTGCAGAGGGAGACACAGCCCATGCTGCCTGTCATAACTGCCCCTTCTCCCCCGCTCACGGATGAGGTCCCCAGCTCACCGCAGAGCTCACCCCTGCCGAGATAAAGGTCTGACCATCTGGGGTGAGCTGTCGTGATGTGCCCAGGTACACACGGAGCAGCAGCCACCAGCACCACCGCCTCTATTAACTCCGCCGGGGCGGCACCACCGCAGCGCTGTGCCGTAGCGAGCAGGGACCCCCGCTCACATTCAAAGCACCACCGCAAACCCAAGGCTTTACCTCCTGCTTCCTCCGACCCTGACGAGCCTATCTCGAGGCCAGCACCGTGTCCCCGTCCCCCTGCCCCTCCCGGGCTGCTCAGGCCCCACCGCCCGCCTGCCCGCTCCTCGCCCCGGGCAGGTGCCCTCAGCAGGCACCTCCTCTCCGCAGAGCGATTCCCCTCTGCCGGAGATCTTCGGGGCCCTCCCCGGCCCGCTCCCGCCTTTCCTCTCTCTTCAGCGGGCAATCACAGCCGAACCCGACCCCTCCGAACCCGCCACACACGGGCCCCCGGGGAGCAAATCCGCTTCCCTCGCAGCGCCTGCCGCCCCTCTCTCGTCAGCGGGCGGGTCCGCCCTCGCTCCCCGGCACACACCGCTCCGCCGTGCCGCAGACCCTTCCCCCCAGCCACACGCGTCCCTCCCTCAGAGCCCCTGCCCGCAAGCCCACTCGCTTCCCCTGTTCCGCTCAGCACAGACCCCTCTGTCCCCACCTCACCCCGCGCTTTCGGGTCTCCCTCCTTCAGCGCTTCCATCCCGCCACTCCCTGCTCCCACAGGTCGTTCTCCCAGCCCCGACGGAGCCCGCCTTGACCTACACCGACCCCCTTCCCACAAGCACCCCACTCCCTCGGGCACCCGCTTCCTTCGACGGTCACTCACCCCACCCCTCACCCGGCTTCTCATAGCAGCCCCGGGCCCGCTCTCATCCTGTGGAGAAGGGGCCCTCCTCTCTCGGCCAAGACCTTCCGCCGCCCGTAGCGGGAGCAGCCGGGAAGGCGGGGGAGCCCCACCCCCACCTGCTGCCGGCCCCGCCGCGGGCAGAGCGGTACCGGGGCAGCGCTGCCCCCGGAACACCTCCTCGCGTCCCCCCCTCCCGTAGCACTCACCGGGAAACGCGAGACGCGCGGAGGGGAGCGGAGGGTCACTGCGGTCGCGGTACTGCCCGCTCCGCCTGCCGCCTCAGAGCGCCGGGACGGTGCTGCTGGTGCTGCCGCCCGCGCACGGATTATGGAGGGCGGGCTCTGCCCCGGGCCGGGGCTGCGGGACGACCCCGGCAGACTGAGGCTGAGGGGGGAGGAAGAGGAGGAGCGTGAGCGGTTTAACCCCGGAGGGACCCGCCGGCGAGCGGGAGCTGGGGATGGGGAAGGTTTCGTGTCTCTAATGTTGAAGTGCGGCCGAGCGGATCAGACTGAGCTTGTCTTCGGGCCGGCGGGAGCATGCAACCATCGGCGACCTGTTGCTCCGAGGCAGGACCTGTCTCCTGCCCTCATCCCGCCGGGAAGGTGTCTGAGAACACCGGGACCAAGGCCCGGCCTCTACCGAGGCGCACCCGGCCTTTCTGTGCAAGTGTGCCTGTGCCTCACGCCCTTTGTGGTGCTTCTCCTAGGGCTTGGTGCGAGTTCAGGCGGGTTTGTTTTCCCAGCAAGGTGACTTAAGCCATTAGCTTTTGGAAAAACATCTTGTTATACCCTTCCCGAGGGGTTTCCTTAGTTTCTAATGGGGCTATCATTCCTTGTCGTGTGGGTATCCAAGTTTCATTTTCCTAAGTGGTTTTATTTGTTTGTTTCTGAGAGCGTGTGATTTATAGGTAAAAGGAGAAGCACCATACGTACATTTCTAAAGGCTCCTGTAATTTTCTTCTCCTGCCCTTTGCAGGTTTTATTTTCAGCTTTGGTATTTTAACATTGCAATGTTAAAACAACCATGGTTCTTATCTCTGTTACTAGACCCTTTATTTTTCAGCATTAAAAATAAGGCAAAGCAAGAATTTGCACTCGATATCCAAGGTCATGCTGGTTCCTTGGAAGTCCTTAAAACACTGATGAAGAAGTCTCACTTTTAGCAGGCAGATAGAAATCAAGGCTGTGGCAGCAGTCTTCATTGCTAATGTGAGTTTGACCAAACATTGAACAGGTTTCCCATAGATGTTATCTGGTGTTGCTGAATTCTACCTGTATTTCAGCTCAGGATGTGTGCCAATGATGCACATCAAAGAACAAGTTGCCACATTGGCTGCCCAGAGAAAGAACAGTTATTCTGACTCCAGCTAATCCTGGATTTGTTCAGCAGGAGGACACAGTGGTGCAGCCCAGAATGGAGTGACACAGAGCTCAAAGAAAGGATCTTGACCTAGTTCTTTTTATAGTTCTCATATGTACCCTAAGCCATGTGTCAAAGAGGGGCAATGCTGTAGTCTTGGGGAAAATACAGAACAGCTTGAGAAAAGGACAGATGTGTTACACTAGCAGTGTAGTCCCGAAATCCATAGAACAGGTCCTGTCTTAACCTTTAGCTGAAAATTGTTCTAAATACAAGAGAATATTCTTTCCAAATAATGGGCTGTGAGTGCTCAACACTCTCAATCATAGAATCATATCATCAACTAGATTGGAAAAGACCTTTAAGATCAAGTCCAACAATAACCCCAGGACTGCCAGGACCACCTCTACACCATGTCACTAGGGGCCTTTTCTACATGGTTTTTGAACACTTCCAATGGACTGTGACTCTACCACTTCCCTGGGCAGCCTGTTCCAATGCCTGATCACCCTTCTGGTGAAGACATATTTCCTAATATTCAATCTCAGCCTCCCCTGGTGCAGCTTGAGGCTGTTTGCTCTTGTCCTATCGCTTGTTACTTAGGAGAAGAGACTGACTCTCACCTCTCTCCATCCTTGTTTCAGGTAGTTGTAGAGAGTGATAATGTCCACCCCAAGTTGTTTGGATTTTTGCAGCTCAAAGACTACTGTAAACTTGCAGAAAGGAATATATATCTCTTAAGCAGAAATACCTGAAGACCTTACATAGCACTAGAGATGATCTCGTGGATTTGATTCTCTTGGTTCCACACAGGGTTAAAACAAAAAAGGCCAAATCAAAATGGCCTCATTGACAGAGGCAGTGTCAAGTTTAAACTGCAGTGTGAATATGGCTACAGTGATAAATAACTGCAAGGGTGGAATAGTCTGAAGGAACTTGAAGAGAATCTGGAAATGTGGAAGAGAACAGCATGGAATGAAGTTTCAGGAAATCGTGCCTTGTTTGAGCCAGAGACATTAAGATTTTCTTTTGGTTTGTTAATTTATGTAAGTTATAGGTTTACTACCATTTATGGTAGTTTGCATCAACAAGAACATGCAAATGGAGTTACAGAAAAGATACGCATTTTTGGAGAAGAACTGAAACTAAATCAAGGCAAACACTATTAATAGAGGCATTTCTCCAGTAGACTAAGCCAACACCTATTTTCTGATTAGTATTATCCATGTGTAACAGCTTTCCTTTTTTTTTTTATGGATGATACCATTGTTACAAGAAAGCTTTCCAGTCACATCTGAAGTTTCTTTGTACTACTGGTATCTAGCCTGGTACAAGGAGTTTGCCTCAGATCTCTGGGAGTGACTGAGTTAAGATAATTTATATTGTATTAGGTACTGCAAATGTGCTCTCCGAGTAGCACATAGTTAAAATGTCAGAGCTTGTCACTGTGAGATGGTAAATGGAAGCATGACCTCTTCAGCTGCCTCCTACTACGTTGCTGGTAACTCCAAGTAAATGTCTGACCTGAAAGTGCTTTGAGCAGCTGTTGACCTTTTCTTGATGCTTCTTCTCCGCTAACTGCATGTCAGGTAGAGGCAAACAACGGTGAAGTGGGAAATACTGCGCCAGTTAGGAGCCCTTTCCTTCACTCCCTGTCTCCCTGTCATCCTAATTATAACTGAGACAGGGCTTGCTTAGCTGCACTTACCTGTTTGGCATTTTGCTTTATGTTCTGCAAACGATGTGCTGGTGTGTGGTTTGCATGCACAGTGTAACGCAGTCACATTAGAGAAGCAGAATGTATAAAAACGGTGTAGTCTTGGCAGGCTCAGAAAACATCAAGAAAACTTGTCCTCCAGGGACTGCAGCATCTTTTATATGTGGTCCTTTGTGCCTCAGGGCAATTGGGCTAAAATTAATCAAGATGCCTCCTAGCTTTATTCTTCATGGTGCAAACTTTTAAATGATCTCAGCACTCAGAGCTGCGGTCAGGTTAGCAAGACAGCTAAACCTCTAATTGCTCACATAAATGAGGAAGCAGTCTTTCAAACCACAGCACAGTAGGTGCTAATGCCTTTGAAAACCTGCTTTATAAGCATCCAAAACAGGAACAGCTGGATGATAAAACCTGGCCCATACTCTGTGGTGAGCATTTGAATATCTGTCTGCATATCAATCATCTCTGTTATCTCAGAGGAAAATCCTCAGATAACAGGAAGATACATGAGATTTAGAGCTTAACGGTAATGGTTGTATCACGTAATTGATTTTTAAGTAGAGCTTGTGATTAAAGGTCTATTAGATAAATAGCCTTTTTCATTAGTTGGAGTTAAGTGAAGCGTAGCATTGCCTGAAGAATTCTAAAATTGTAACTCCAACCCTACCACCTCCCAAAAACAAAAAGGTTGAAGTAGAAAACCTCTTACATTGTGTTTAGTTTTCCTCTGCCTGTCCCCTGATCATGTGTTCAGAGAAAGAAGGGCGCGTGGAATTGGCAGAGAGAAGCAACGTGCCTTCACTGCGCCAGGGCTATGGAGAAAAAGTGATTTACACCCTTTGTCAAGAGCACACCGAAGAGTGAATTCTGTCAACACCCCAAAATGTAACTTGTCCCTCTTGTCAGCTTCAGAGTTTAGCCTGATGCCTGCCTACTTTGCCCAGCTTCCTGTGGGCTATGCCTCCCAGTCCTTCCATGCCTTCTGTTTAGCAGTGCCCCCCCTCCTGTCACCTGATGCCCACCAGACCCTCCAGGTCTGGTTTAGCCCTTTGAATTCTCCCAACCCTCCCAATTAGCTAATGCTGCCCAGCAGCACCCACCAGCTACTCACATACCCCATCTCCTCCTTCTTCTCAGCTCCCTGTTGACACTGTTTCTCTGACATCCACAGCTGCGTCCCTCCTTATCCTTAATTCTCCTGTGGGATCAAGGCTTAAGGGATTATGGGCTGTGTGAGTTCACAGCCTGAACTCCGATTCTTCCAGGCTAGAGCCAAGGCTAGCTAGTCCAGGCTCTGCAGGCTCTGGAAGAGCGGGAAACTAGGGTTATAGCAGGCAGGAGTTGCTGTTTTAGACACAAAACACATAAAATTTGAAAGAATTATTAGGATCTGTAAAAATAGTGGGAAACTTTACAATTGCTGTGTCCTATAGCCTGCCATGAGTTTGCCTAATTTCTTACTCTGGAGGGAAGATAAAAGAAGGAAATGGACAATCTCACATTCATTCTCAAACCTAGAAAACAAAATGACATTTCATTGTAGACCTTTGATTCATGCCAGTTTAGGGTATGATTTCAGGGAGCCTTGCCTTCGTTTGAACGGAAGATTTATGCTGCTGTATATCACTTTAGGATGCCTTCAGAGAGTTGATGTTTTGTCAGCTACACATGTCTTGCCATTATGCTATGCTGTGCCCCCTTCTCGTGACTGATAGATCTGCATGACAACTCATCAAGGAAGTTAAAAATGACATTCATTGCTTTTCATCTGAGGAACCACTAGTAGCTGCTGTAACATGTTTTACAGCTAAACAGATACAAAATGACAGGGATTACATGATGCATGTACTTGGAACTTGTAGCTTCTTTTATGAGCTCCTCCCACCCCTGTTTTTCTATCATCTCTATGTTTTATTTCTGCTCACAAGCTTTGACACTTGCCATCCTGATAAATTACCATGTCAGGAATGCTTGAAATTAAAATGGGAAAGGCATGTCTTTTTGACGCTGGAACCAAAGGCTCATTGCTTGGTTCTTACGCTATTTCATAGCAGCTTGAGGTGCAATGCCCATGTCCCTCCCCAGATTTTGGTTCCAGCTCTAGCACTTTACACTTGTGACATAAAGGTATTGAACAGCAGCTCCCAGGTTCTCTCTGTGGGAGCTGTATGTAATGAGCTGCCTGACAGAGGACTGAGAAAGTTGAACTTCTTCACTCTGGAGAAGAGAAGGCTCAGGGAGACCTTGGGGCAGCTCCCAGTGCCTAAAGGAGCCTACAGGAAATCTGGGGAGGGACTTTTTACAAGGGTAGGTAGTGACAGGACAGGGGGAATGTCTTTAAACTAAAAGAAGGTAAATTTAGATGCACTATTAGGAAGAAATGCTTCACTATGAGGGTGGTGAGACACTGGCACAGGTTGCCAGAGAAGCTGTGGATGCCCCATCCCTGGAAGTGTTCAGTGCCAGGTTTAACAAGCTTTGAGCAATTTGGTCTAGTGGAAAGTGTCCCTGCCTATGACAGGGGGCTGGAACTTCCAACCCAAACCATTCTGCGGTTCTATGATTCAGTGACATGGCCATGTCATCAAGGGCATTTCAATTTGTTAGAAAGCAACTTATAACCTTAAATAAAAGTTTTCAAATAAAGGTGTGAAACCCTCCTGCACAATTATAATGTTACCTTATAGAAAAATAGATCCTTTTTACCAAACTCACACACATGGTTTGGTGCCTTTCCCCTCAGAAATGGTAATTCCTTGCTTGTGACCAGTTAATTGCTGACTACCACTACAGCTGTTTCTTGTAGTATACTGGTATCTTGTGGCTGGATCCCACAAGCATAGTCATGAAGTTGAGTCCTGACTAACAAAGCCACTCATGCATATGATCCAAGTGTCCAGGAGCTGTATGTGGTACAGCGCTGAGCCTAGCCTGCTGCCTCACCTCAGGCTACAGTAAGGGACACCTGATGATCAGGACTGATAGATTATTCATTCTGTCTTGTGGCTTATTTATTTGTTTTGATTTTGTTTTAAGGAATGCATTTATTCATCTCTTCTTAAAGGTAGGACCTAAGCTGGACTGCTTGGATGGAGGCAAGAGAGGCTGCGAGAAGTGGTTTAAATAAGCTATGCATCTAATAGGAGTGTCTGTATGTCAGTAAGAACAAAACACTGTAGACAAACCAAGTACAGTCATAAAAACTAGCATAGAAGCAGAGCCATTGATCTTGGCAGTCAGTTGTCAGGAAAAAAAAGATCAATTTTCATCTGTTTTTTTGACCCTATGATAAACAAATGTCCCCTTAGCACAGGGCAACCATCCCATGCTTCCCACAAATGTAATCCTACCTTAGAAGCTTAGCTGCTGCAGTGACCTTCCTTTGTCTGCTTGCTCTGGAGTAAATTCTGTCTGATGTGAGTGAAGAAGATTGGAAAAAGGTTATTTTTAATATCAGTATAAAATAATCTGTAGCACAACAAAATACAAGAAAGGAAGGCATCTGTTCATTGTGTTTTCAGGGAGAATGACACCACCACCACCACCATCTTGTGGGAAGCACGTCAACAACACACATCGCAGGATTAACCTGACAGGGCCCCTTCGCTCTAGTTTCTATTATTAACTTTACACCTAGTGTGAGTCTCCTCACATGAACTGTATGAGGTACAGCGATTTATCTTACACAGACTGTACCTCAGCTGAAAATTTATTACCATGATGGTAAGAGGCCTGGCTTTTATATGCCCTTCACAGAGGTGTGCCAGTTATCTGATCCCTACGTTTCTTGCAGTGTAGATACAATTCTTATTGTTATCTTGTCCAGGCTTCTGGTTTAGTTGGTGAACTTCTCTGTCCCTCTCCTCATGTTAAACTGCATGCTTAAAAAAACCCAACCACTTCTGTCCCTTCCCAGACAAGTCCCCACTTTCCACTGGGTGATTGGGACAGAAGCCTACTACCCACAAACTGTTACCATGCGAAATAGAAGTGCAGCTTCTCCCCTTTGCACCTCACAGCTCCACCTCCCTCCTTGGTCTTCTCTGTTTTGGTACAAAAATGTTCATTATGGCTGATCAGAAGATTGCAGCCCCAATGATAACATGCTCCATGTAAATGCCATTTTACCCTCTGTAATATAAGGGGGTGAACGAGGTGTTGTTGATTTATTTGGTTGGGTTTTGTCAAGAAAGGTTTTTTCAGAATTTTATGGAGGACATTGACTTTTTCTTCGTCTAATGGTCTCATTAATTTATTATCTCCCGTGTTCTACCTCCCACCTCATTAAACTATGAGAGACCAAGTAAGGGAAAAGTATTTCCATTGTTGAAGCCTTGAAGATATAAAAATAGAAGCTGACCTTTAACTCTGCTCTTTTGGGTTTTTGCACATCTGAATGTTTAATGATTTTCCATAGTATTCCATGGCAACACTAAGCATTTGAGAACAGGGAACATTTATACTGTCAGAGGACACCTGAGGTTGGTCGCTTCACAGTTAAACTGTAGGCTTAAAATCTAGCCTGAGTAAGAGGTAGGACATAGCTGGCATTGTGCTGGCAGCAGAGCAAGAATCACTCTCATGCTCCAAGAGCCAAAGTGTGCCTCTTGGTTCTGCCCTGCTGCAGGCTATATCTTCCCTCCCTCTGTGCCTGAGTTCACAATCAAGCTGATGAGTACAGGAGGGGCTCAGCCATATTATTATGCTGGTTTGTTCTTTGCTCGGGTTTCCAGTCTCTGGCTGCACAAGTGTTAGTTCATGCGTAGTCTCCAGACTGGCACAGTTTAAGGAGTAGTGAAGCCTGGGGTGCAGGTCATTCACTTAAGCACATCCCTGCTGCATCCTTTGCCTGGGAATGGAGGACCACACAAGCACAGAAAACAGAGATGTTGCACACAAGATCTAAGCAAAACAAAGGCTAACTTTCATCGTCATACTTATCACATGCTTCCATGAAAGGAACTGCAGTCAAGTCATGCACTCTTTGGTCTGCATTGCCTCTGATGAAGATATGAATGGTCAAGTGTTGTTTCATGAGTTCCTTGATTCATGAGGTTTTTCTTTCTAAGTCAGAGAACTGCTGTGATTACTTTGCATGTTATTTATATGCAAAACATGCATGAACCCAGGAAAACTCGCATGCTGGTTTCAACATCAAGTTTGTTAGTATGGCAGACTTCTGGAGTATGTAGGTTTCAGATGACCGCAAACCTTGGTTGCTTTGTGAACAGTTCGAATTACCATCTCCTCTCATATTAAAGGTTAACATTTTAGTCTTCATTTGAGGTATCTAATTTCAGTTTCCAGTTTCTTTTCTACTTTGTTGAACAGCCTTGTGATAGTGATAAACAGTGCACTGGCTCCACAGTACCAAGCAGTACCAAATAATTAGACGTGGTACCACTCAGTGATGATACTAGTCTCCAAGCCTAACCTCTGCTGGCCCAACACTGGTGCCATTTGAACTTCATGAGATTCTTTTAGTCTTTTCCATTGACAAACTAAAGCTAAGTTATGACAGTGTAGCACTGTTCTGGAAGACAGTCTTGCAAAGTAGAACTTTGATGCTTTTCTCTCACTTTCTGAAAAAAATATTAGTAAATGCCTACGTTAAATAACACGTTTTAACACCTACCAGCACTGGTATTGCCTGGTCACTAGATTAAACTAGTGCCTGGGATGGAATGTTACTGGCTTCCTGTGCCATCAAGTATGGTACAATATATATAGTATAGGAAAAGAGGATCTGTGCTTTGAAGAGGCAGCAGTCCAAAGTGGACATGACAGATAAAAGGTTGGGATTTTGGTGACAATTCCAACTAGAGAGCAGCAGTATTCTCTTCAGCATATAAAATCTGCAAGTCCTACACAATTGCTAAGGTGGAAAAGGTCTTTTGACAAATCTGGAAGCCGTTGTTTGTTACTCTAATACTTTATCTATAAATCTGAGCCTGACTCATACTGTGGCATTCTTTCTGCTCTTCAAGTCCCTGAACACCAAATTACAGACATTTGAAGAGCTGGAGGTCTAATAGACTGAGCTTAGATTGCAATTCCTTTTCCCTCTCCTCTCACTAAATGGACGTTTCATTTAACTCCTCTGCGTTTCATCTTGCCTGTCTGAAGAGGCAGTCACAGAAAGGTGGTACAGGACAACCAAGGGCAGCTCCCTGCCAGACAGATCATTCCCATAATCTTAATGACTTTGTGTTGTTTTGTCATATTTAACTTTACAAGTCCTAACAATTCCATGGTAATTTTCACCATATTCACCAAGGCCACCAGTTCTCTGTTTCTGTTGCACCTTCCTCATCAAAGCATTTACCTCTCTACAGACTTGAATATTTACTTTTGCAGATTTGTAGTTTTTACCCTCTGCTATTGGTAGTAAGGAAAAGAAATAAATTCCCAAATCATGCTGTAGTGATAGAAGCAATCATCCTCTAAAAAGTAACCCACAATTCCCTGCAGTAAAACATGCTAGTTTATAAATTCTATAGGAGCAATCTGAGAGTTGGTGCAGTAAAGGCATGCAATTAAAAAGTGCACATCAGATGTATTTTGGGCTTTCTTTAGCAGCTGTTTCATATTGCCAAACAGGCACATTGCAGCGGTTTTGTAATTGGATTTAAGTAGCTAGCAGAATATCTCACTACTCAGAGCAAAACCCAGCAAAACATTATAAAGAAGTGTGCATAGTAATTCCACCAAGGAGCTGCCAAAGCAAAAGCAGAGAGATCACATACAAAATATTTCCTGCCTGTGTGAAATCTGTGAAAATTCCCAGGAAGACTAGGAAACAAAGCCTGCCCTGAGATGGGAATACAGTTTACATTGAACCCAACAAGAGGAGGTACATGTGTGTGTAGCTGTCAGCCAAATCTGAATTCTGGCATACATCAAATGTCATTAGTTTGTACGTAGTGGCACAGCATACCACATACACTTGAGAAAGCCTTCCAGTTGAATTTCCAGCCCAACTTTCTGCATATTATAACAATTCTGATATTTATTTTCTACAGTCGCTTGGCAATGTCTGAAAGACAGTAAAATCCTGTCTTTTGCTTGTGACTGAGAAGCCCAATTTCTTTTTTAATATTAAAGTTCTGCCATGGGGGGAAGGGGGGGATATAGTATTTTTCTAATTGGGTTCTTAAATCATAGATTACAAGGTTGGAAAGCACTTCAAGGATCATCTGGACCAAACTTTCTTGGCAAAATCACTAAAAGATTTTAAATATACATTTTCTCACTGATTTTAGAGAGGAGGGAAAAAAAACCCCTCATTTTGCTGCTGAAGCAGGATTTGCAATACTATCAGCAACTGCTGTTCTATTTGTGAGCTAAGATTTATCTCAGTGAAATAAATGGCTCAGCTCCCCAAGGTTCTCAAAATTCCCATTATGCCTTTGCCAGATTCACAATAGTCTCATATTTGTTATTTCCACTATATTATATTTTTTCCATTATATTTCCACTAAAAGGAAAAAAGGAAAAGCATGCGCATGGCTCAAAAGCTTCAAAAGCATCTCTGTAGAGAAGCTATGTGCTGAAGAGCACTGCTGTTTAACCAGAAGCTGTGTATCCCAGGGCTTGGAACAAAAACCTAGGGGATGGACATTGTAAAGCTAAAACCTCTCTCTATGAATCTGTTTGTCCCACTTTCTCTCACCTTGAGAAACACAGTGTACTTGCTGCAGTTCACTTTACTGGCTGGCAAAAGCAAAATGGTTATAATAAAACCTGCCTTTTTTCGCCGCTTTCTGTCAGCACGTATTTCGTAAGTGCCTCTGGAGCCCTGTTGAAGAGCACTGTATGGTACAGTACAGTGTCTTGGGAAATCAGGCAGATATATGCCATGGTTAGGAATGATTTGTCTGTAAAATGAGATCATAATTGGTTAAATTGTAGAGTAATTAAGGAATTTTGCTCTTCTTATTAGATAAACAGACTTTTTATTGCAAGCAGTTCTTGTCTTTCTAAATCAGTTCCAGGAAACCCTATAATGTCAGTCACTATTAGCATTTGGAATAGCATTAAGAGCTTTATATGAGCTCATATTAATCTGTCTAGGTTAACCTTTGTATCCAGGCTGCCTCAGTTGCTGTATTTCAAATCTGCAAAATGTCAGTTCTTCTCAGTGGGCAGGAAGAGGTTTAGCACAGATTTAGCAGTGCTTTGATCGTAGTATGAAGTCATTTTGAACTATTTGTGACCAAGAAATTTTCTCTGGAGCACTTTCATTCGGTCTTATCAATTGAGTTGTTTAATCAGGTGAAGCAAACTTTTAGCTCTAGAAACTGCTATGAAGACCAGATGAACGTTAAGACAAATAGTACTGTCAGGAATACTACATTTCATTTGGGTGCTGCATCTCAGAACTTCACAAACACCACTTAGACATAGAAGCAGAGCAAGAAGGGTCACCAGTTCCCTCTCCCAGCTGCAAAGTCTGCCCAACCTGCACTCCAGCACCTCCTGTGAAGGCAGAATCCCTCAGGCAGTCTGGTCCAGCACTTAATTAGAAAGTTTTCCTAATATCTAACATAAATACTCATTTCTGAAAACTCAGTTTGCTTCTGCTCACCCTTCCTTCAGTGGACATGGAAAGCAATTGATTGTCATTGTTCTTATAACAGCATCTGAAATTCTGGAACATGCACTGGGACAAGTTACCATGTCCTTCTCCCAGTCTTCTGTTTTCTGGATTGAAGACCAGATCTTCAAAGCTATCTTGAAAGTCGTGTTTTTATTTCTGTCTTGTGACGTCTCTCCAATTTGTGTGTCTTTTAAAACATATAGTTCTCCTGTGTAAACATGGAACTCCAGCTGAGGGCTGCCTTACTCAGGAAAGCAATTTGATGACATCCCATACCATATATAGCCTCTTCTTTGTTCACTGTTGAGTCTGCCTTCTTGGTAAGAGCATCCTATCCTTGGTGCATCATCAGCCCGTGTGTCGGTCCTTGCAATATCCAGAATCTCTTATGCAGTACTGCTGCCTAAGCAAGTAATTCTGGGGGTTTCTGTGTGTGTTTGATTTTCCCTCCTTTTTACTTTGCTTTCTTTAACTTCATATAGTTGATCTAGGATGTTCTCAGTTTATAAAGATTATTTAGAATAATCCTGGCTCCATAGTGCTTGCTGTGTCTCAAATTGGCATCAATTGCATATTTTGTAAGGACAGACTCCACTCCCGCTGTACCATTGAGGAAAGGATTGTGAAGCACAGAACTGTGTTCCCGAAAGACCCCACTTCAAATGCCTTCAAAGGTTGGCACTGAACCACTGAAACCTAAGTGCCCTGTTGCGTACAATGAAAAGAGTAACTTGCCATCAGTTTGCTTGTTTGCATGTGGTGCAGGGTTAAGGAAGGTTTTGCGGTAATAGCACAAAACTAGGAGTCAGTCAGAGAGTTTTAACTTTTTCTATAATTTTTTCCCCAACTTTTAATACATGTATAAGAAAGTTATTATAACCTCTGTTTTCATTGATTCCCTTGCCTGTAAAAGAGAAACAAAGATGCTTGTGGAGTGCATGGCTTCTTGGGGGATGATGGTATTGAAGTGTACAATATAAATTGTTGCATATCCAGCACTGACATCGCTCACGCTAGTGGAAACTAATGTTGATGAAGCCAGTGAATCTGTAGGACTTACACTCTTGGTACCAGAACCTAGGTTTATACCATGCTGGGGTCTTGTCAGGACACTTTGCTTTGATTCCCTCTTCTAACACTGGTCAGCAGGATGTGTGTTCATGCTTGGCTGGCACCAGTGCTGTGTGAAACACAGCTGGAAACAATTTCTAATTACAGTTCCCTGTGTGCACCTGGCACAAACCTTCTCACCATTAAAATGTACCAGTCACAAGTGGAAATGGGGTATGGGACAAGGTTGTGTTAGTGGCTGTTTCTATGATTTTGTAATTCACATTAAAATAGTTGACTTCTTTCCTTTCCACTTGTAATCTTTCTGGCAATGATGCAAACCAGTTTTTCAATGCTTATTTGCGGGAAAAGGTTATAGTAACACAACAGCATGAGGCCGCAGTGAGGTTTGGAATCACAGGGGTAAACAAAACTCATTCCAAATAAAAATGCGACAAAATGCCTGCTCAGTGCCACAAACAGCACCCATCAAAGTGGCTGAGCTGAGCATCAGCCCTGCAGCTTGGGTGAAGGGGATCTGCTGCTATGCCTGGGACTTGAATTTCAGCCCCAAGAAGGGGTGCCAGGCTCTGTCTCAGCTCCCGCACAGCCTATCAGACCCTGCCTGGCTTGTCCCCATGCTGTGGCACTAAAGTGACCATGATGCTGAGCCTTTGAGGGGAAAAGAAGAAATGCAGATGATCCTGGAGGGGTGGTAAAAAAACATGTTGATGTTTATGACTGGCTGCCTGCTTGCTATTTAAGCATGCAGGGAGACAGCCGATAAATATTTAAGTAGCACAAATTCATTTACTGCTGTACATGTTTAACAAGATGAATGCTAAAAAGGCTAAACAAATTAAGATTTGCCAAATGTGTCTTTTTTTCTTCAGGCCTCTGTGTATCAAGGATGTTTCCACCAGAGTATTAATATATTAATAAATCTTGTGCTTTGAAACCTCGGCAAACATCCTGCACCAAGGTAACCACCCTGAATTCTGAATTAAGCAGTATTATGTGCCACTGCCACACATCCTTGATGCATTTGTGCCAACAAAACATCTGCAGGTCAGACAAGGCTTCTGTGCTCTGCTTTGGCTGTCACCTTGAACGTCTTTGTTCTCACCTTGAAATGCTTTGCTTTTGCATGAAGATGGTTTAAACATTTAATATTGCCCTTGCACACATGCATGCGAGGCTCACCAAACTCACAAGTAAATATACATGTACATACATGAAATATGTGACTCCCATGTATTTGTCTCAGTCTCATGTGATGGGGAGTAAATTTGAGTGTGGAAGAAGACATATAAAACCTCACTGAATCTCACTTGATCACTTCTCCTGTCCTGACCCCAATACAGAGGTAAAAATATTTAATGACCTGTACTAAATTAAGTAACACAAGACCATGACTCAAGTATGCATGACTAAATCTAGTTTAGTGATTCTGTGCTTGAAGTGTGTCACCAAGCTATCCCCCGAAGAGAATGGCATAGGTAAATTCACCATGGGATCTGCTTGCAAAGGAAGAATCATTTTTGAATACTTGTTTGTATTAGTCACAACCATACAAAAGCCCTCTGGCAGTCCTGAGCTTTTGTTTCAGATAGTAGAATACCCATTAGAAATGAAATTATGGCATTGCCACTGTTGAGTGATTTTTCCTTTTGTCATATTTGATTGAGAAAAAGCCTGTCTTCAGTATGACATCCTGCAGCTCTCATGGCCATTGGCATCAGTGTAGAAGACTCAAAACACATCTTAGTCACCATTTCATGCTTTTATTTGCTCTCCCTGCAAAACTGGAGAAGCTCAGCTGAGATCAGATTGCTGTGCTGCAAACACAGGTTCAACTTCACACAGGCAGGGATGGGTCAAAACCAACGCAAGTCCTCTTGATGGAGTAGACACAGCTGAACTTTTGTTTCTTTGCTGTGAACATCTCCTCAACACAGCTCCCACTAAAGAATGGGGGTGTCCTCAATACATCTCCCACCACTGGAACAGCCTCGCCTCACACAGCCAAAACCCACACCACAAGCATCAGTTCCCTTTCTAGCAGGCAAAAGAAGCAGTGACTGCCTGTCGTAGGGGTTTGGCTGTTCCTGTCAAGCTTCTGCCTTCAGCAACTGTCTGGCTTACCCATGTGTTAAAGAACTTACAGGAGGGGGAGAGTTTCCACAGTCTGGTGACTTCTCTTTTAAGCAGAACTGGAGCTATGAAAACCTTAAAAATGCTTTAGGAGTTACAGTCCTATGTATGAGAAATACAGCCTATGTGTCCATCTATGAAACAGCATTTCATATTAAATACATTTATCCTCATTCTGTCACCCATGCAAAGTTATTCGCACCATTAAAATTATGCATGACAACTTGTTTACCCGTTCTGACTGCACTGGACGGGAGCTAGCTTTCCATTCCAGAGCAGAACATACATCACCTCCACACACAGATATCACACCTATTTAAAATGCTTGCTGGAAGATTTAATTCCTTTATCAATTTTGTTAGACAGTATTTCAGACAGGGATAAAGTTTACTGTGGAAAGATCTTCCTTCAGTCTTATTAGCATGCAGTAAGAGGCTGTTGAAGCTCTCTCAACAAACAGCAAGGAAGGGACACTGCCTGTGAGGCAATAAAAAGCCTAATGGGAGGCTACCAAAGCCACAGCATTGTTTTATTTGGGAGAGGTTTGCCAGGACAGCAGGAGTGCTGGTGCCTCAGAGGTGTGAGGCTGGAATAAAGACCAGAACATTGCTGTCAACTGGAGGAAGACCCAAACCTTCAACTAAGTCCTCTGGGTTAATCTAGGAGATCAAGGACAAGGCAAATGGGGTTTCCATGTCCTCTGTAATTCAGAGGAGTTATTTTCTCTGGATTTCACAAGACTTTGTTATTTTTACTTACCAAAACATGTTGGGATGTTCTGAAGGAACACTTCCCAGTATGTGGCCCTGCTTTGAGAAGGCACTCATTGATGCCTTCATGCTCCCACTGGGCAGGGTTGCCTGAGGCTCCATCCACTGCCAAGACCACTGCAACTACCAGAACAGAAAGGCAGTAGATGTCAGGATATACAAAAGCTAGTTGCCCTCTGCCTTCTGTATTTACAATCATTTTGCCCCAAATACAAACACTGATCTATTGCGAAGAGCCACTTAGGGATGTGAAAGCAGAGGAAGAGCTCAGGGTTAATTTTTGCTGCTTCCAATTGAAGGTTTCAGTGGCAAACAAACACTTGCAGTGCTTGGTCTCTTGCTGTGAGTATCTTTTTTCTCCCTAGTCCTGGGGTGAATTGCAATATGAGATCCAGCCTTTAGAAAAACATTAATTAATATTTCCAATCCACAGCATCTAGCTTGAGCCAGCTGTTCTTTCAGATTCATCTACACATCACATGTCTGTTGTAAGAACACGTCTGTTACAATTTCATAAACAAATTAGACCACATGCACTTGTTTCCTGCAGCACACAGAGAGGGCACACAATTTATGTGAATTTACCCTCTAGCAGCTGGGAAGTTCAGTATTCGAACAAGCCATGCATTGGACACCCCCATTCATATAGTTGCAACAAAATCCTTGTGATGAATGAGGGCAGGAGGGGAGAGGGAATCATGAAACACAGTTCCCAAATTGACAGCCTGCCTGGGTGCTGGGAGCTGTATGCATCTATGTGATTTAGAGGTTTATTTTGAGCATTATTGTCAAGCTCCTGCTGGTGCATTCTCCTCTGTTTCAGAAGTAACTGGTCAGAGCTACAAAGCGTGTGCACATTATTTACACATCAGTGCTGCAAAATTTCCATCATCCACCTACAGAAAATACCCAAATTCAAGAACACACTTACCTATTCATTGCACATAGCTTCCCAAGCCTCAGACACACACTTCAGGCCATGCTTTCCTACATAAAATGCGTTTTTTTTTTTTTTGCTAATTTACTCCTCCCTTGCCCTACAAATATCTATAATTCATTTTGAATATGTTATGCAAAATGCAATACTAATGGGATTTGAGTCTTGTTGATAAGGTTTCAGTTCCCTAACCAGTATTCATACAAAACTTAGTCTCTGGGTTTCAAAATAGATGTGATTCACAGTGCAAAGCTCCTTAAAGGCACAGAAATAATGCTTAAAATGGAAGTTAAAAAAAGGAGTCAGGAAGAATTTCTTCTTTGCCAAGAAAATGACAGTGCTGGAACCTCTCCCATTACCTGTCTGGAAGAGCATGAATAAAGAAAATATCCATCCTTAAGCTGGCAGCTAGGTTATGCTGCAATAGAGTCTTGTTTTCAGTGTTTGTGGTGTTCAGTGTCCAGTCTGCAGCCAGCTTAAAGGGGGAGGATGTCATCCTCCCCCCTGCAGTTTGGAGCAACATGCATCCTGAAGGCACAAAAAACCCCAGTTCTTTTAATTTCCAGTTGCAGAGAAACAGAGGTATTTTTGTTAAGCCTGGAGCATTCTCTCAGTAGTTTCCAGGTGCATCCAGTTATGCTCTGAGGGGAAATCAAAAGTGTTTAAACTATTGAGAACCTCATCCTCTGGGGCTGTTTCTTTCTCTCTACCTGCAATTTTGTTGACTACAGACATATGAGTTTTATTTGCCTTCATGCGATACTTCCACTCAATGCAATGGTCCATATCATACCCTGCCCTCATCACTCGATATCCCTCTATTATCCATAAAAGGTGAATATTGCCTTCCTTATGGCATTTATTGGTCATGGAGAGCTTCTTCATACTCTCACAATCAAAGGAAACCCTTCTTTTCTTACAATGGTGCTCTACACAACATTTTTTGACCAAGCTCTCCAAACCTATTCATGCTAATAGCCAAAGCAAACATAAGGACACATCTAAGCAAGGCTGATGAATGAAGTAGTGTCGACACCAGTGTTAGCCTGCCACATTGTGCTACCCTTCATTTGCCAGCACTCATCATGAAGGAATGTCTGACATCCAAAAACTGTCAGCCCAGTGCTCCATCAGTACGTTTGACAAGCACCTAAGAGACAGGCAGAGCTTGAGCAGCCTTTTCTTGTGCAGGGCTGTTGCTTGACAGAATCCAAGACCCTCATTCAGACAGCTGTGGCTGTGTGGACTTACACTGGAATCACCCATACGCCAACTGTAGCTTGAAAACAGACAAGTTACCTGACAGAAAATTATACATCCCAGATGCAAAGAGTTAATTTTTTTCAGGTCAGAATACGTATAAAACCATTGGGAATTACTGGGCTTCTTTTCAAAAAAGCATGCAAGAGGTTTACTTTGATTTCTTTTTAAATAGAAACCTCAGAGGAAATAGTGACCCCACTAGAAGTAATCCTCAGATACTCATCAGAAGAACTTCTGGTGACAATAATGTTTTACATTTCCGAGCTGGACATCAAACTGGACAGAGCAGCACATAATGCTGGAAAATGTCTCCCTGGAGTCCATCACGGATACCAGATTCCAGTTCAGTCTCTCAATTGCAGAAGATCTGTGGGGATTATATGAACCATGTGTGTGTGCAAGTGTCTTCCCTGATCATCAGAGCTATCAGGAATATTACAAGGTCTGGGAAACACAGAGACAAATCCAGCAGGATGGGTCTGGAGCAGCCTCCCCTGGCGGAACTCCAGCAGCTCTGTTCAAACGCTGTGACAGCTTGTGCAGCATTGACTGAGACTCCCTGCAGAGTTCAGGTTTCCAGCATATGGTGGCCAAGAAAAGGCACAAACAACTTGCACTAACTGTGCAAGAGGGAAATAAGCAGTAGAGAAGTGGGAAGATCAGAGAGGGAGAGATTATTGTATCAACACCAGATATTATGGAAAAGGTGGTCCTAAGTAACTGGAAATGAGAAATTCTTGACAACCCTATTTGAGCACTGGTTCACAACCACATTTATCTCCATTTCTTCACTATTGCCAGTGAAACAGGGTCTTCTTTGGAAAGGCAGCTGCTGTTCAGTGTGTATGGACACTCTCTGATGATCATTGTGCTCTGCCATAGTTGGCTCTCCTGTAAGCCCACAGTAGGAACCACTGGGTTAAATAAGACATCATTAGGTTAAATGAGGTTATTCAAGTGTTGAAAGGCCTTGTAACAGGAAACAAACATTTTGAAACTAGAAGATGGTTGTTAAAAGGAGGGTCATTGTTTAGGAAGGAACAACTGTGGTGTGAAGCCCCACAATAAGCCTTGGCAGTCAAACTCATTTCTTTCCATCATTTACCAGGATTTACCCCATTTAAACCATAACCAAGAAGAGAAGAGGACTGCTATAATAAAATGGATATGTTTTCAGAAGTGGTATCTGTTTAAAGAGGAAACTCTCTATGAATCTTATTAAGGCCAAGGCTAAGCCACACAGTTCACTTGGGTTTTGTTTAAATAGGCATAGATATGTGCAAAAGAGAAGGAAAAAGAACTCAGAGAGGAAGCCAGTGGGGACTGCCAGGGGTACAGCTGCAAAGGCACATGTAGCAGGACATTAAAAGAAAGCCTGTGAAGACAGGGCTCTGGGCCAAGGTGCTGTCTGCAAGGCTGATGAGATGTTAGAAAGGAAACGCAGTCCTGTTTGATCTTTCTTGGGCTCTTCTAAATACCACCAGAGTCTTTGTCAACAAGCAGCATCACATTAATGATGCATCCCACATTCAGTTTCCTCCTGCAGTTAAACAGTTTGAAAGACCTTTCTGAGCTTTCTCTGTCTTGGTTCAGTTGTGCAGCAATCCAGAGTGAAGATGCTGTGTAATTCCCATATGAATTTTGCACAGTAACCTCTGCTGCTCTAGGGCTTCTCATTGCATTATCATGAACAAGATAATGAAGATGAGCATTACTCTACTTTCAGACTCTCTTAAGAATGCCTCCTAAAAAAGTCCTCTGAAATTAATGGAACACGTAGTGTGTTTGCAGTGAGGAAAATTTGAGAAACTGCATTAGTTTTGAACAGTGTTACTATGTCTTTGATCAGTTCTGTATGCTAGAACCATCCAGGTTAATATGTTTGGATTTTGAAACAGAAGGGTTTGATTTACATTTTGTGATTTGTCGTGAAAACAGATAAATTTGAACTACAGGTTTGAACATTACAACTGAAAGAGTTCATTGAAGAGAATCATTCTATCACAAACTCCAACCTGAAGCAGAGTTAGATAGTTTCAATTAATTTTTCATTAGAGTAATAATGAATAGATGAAACCTGTCTGGTTTAGCACAAGAGACATTGCAGTGTTGTTTTATTTTCATGCTCCCATTCAACTTCTGCAGGGGAATACCACTAGAAGAAATGGTATTCAGTCAAGTCAAATTAACAGATCATCAGTTAATATCCTCAATTGTCTACACAGTGATGGTCATTCCCTACACGTTTGTAGCACCTCTAACACAATGTCACCTGAACTGTAGCACGGTGGTTGTCCTTGACGCAGTAGTTATTGCTGTCAAACAGCAAATACTCCTGCTGGTGAGGGAAATGTATACAGAGCACATCCTCTACACGTGAGCATAGTGAATGTCATCACATTCTTAAGAAAAATTTATAGGCCAGGATTGGGCAACAGGCACACAGATTGATGTGCTTTGGAGGATGCTGCTTCAATGGAATGAAAATAGAGAAAAGATACATTTTCAGCTTAACTCATCCTATCTGGATCCCACTGCTAGCTTTCTACTATAGCCAATGACACTTCTGCCAGATGAACCGAGAAGCTCCAGTAGAGAACTGCTGCCACAGTCACAACTTAGCTAGCAGATATGATTGATGTATGCGTTACCTCATGGAAGCAGTACAATCATTTTTAGATTGCCATACTAAATTTGGTGCAGTGATACATCAGATCTGGAGCAGACCTGCCTTCTCACCTCTCATTGTACCATTTAAAGACACTGAGAATTCATGAAGTCAGGAAAGAGGAAGACATATTCTATCTCAGACATACATTAAAGAAGGAAAGAGTGTTCACTGTGTTATCAGAGTATTATTAGCTCGAGAGCTGTATGTGACTGCAAACTCAACAACTTCTGACAGCTCTTCAGTCAAATTAAATTGTTCTGCAAGCCAAATATCAGCTAACCCTGTTCCTAAAAGGGTCTGCTGTAATTGCTGCCTAGAAATGAAGCCGCACACACAGCCAAGGCAATACTCACTAGTATGCTCATGACAGAGATGGGAAGTAGGACTTGTTCAGTTCTTACTATGATTGCTCTTAATAAGCCCATATAATTTACGGTAATACAATGCAAAAGTTCTTCGGTGGGTTCTCTGCAGTGGAGGAGCATTTTCCCCTGGGAGAAAATGTTTAGTTAAGGTGGCAAACCTCATTTGTGCACTGCAGTCCTGCCAGTCTTGCAGCACTCGCACTTACTGTGTTTTCTAAGGCTGGAACTCCTGGGGTCTTCTGATTGCCTGACTATCTGCAATTTCTGTATTTAGTTTAGAAAAAGAGCCTCCAGCTCTCAGAGTTACAGACAAAAGCTTCGAAAAATAAAGGATAATAGTAATGCAAAACATGTCCTGGAGGTCCAGGGAAAGAAAGTCGTATCCAAACCTTTTTGTTTTCCACATTTCCTGGTGCGTTTCAATCAAGGTGCTTCAGAGCAGGGTGAACCTGCTCAGAACGTTATCCACTAAGAATGGATAATCCTGAAGCCTAGGCTTGAAACACCCTTAAATATTCCCTTGATGAAGCCCCATGCAGTGACAGTAAAACAAACGGTTTCCTTTGCTTCAGGGCAGTGCTGCCTTTTACCGTGGACCAGCGCTATAGATCCTTCTGGCACGGTTCCTTACCATAACACAGATTTTGGGTCAGCAAGCTAGATTCCCTGTACGTCATTTCATGAATTTCTTAAGCAGAAATAGTCTCTTATGTCCCACTGTGGGAGAATGTGCTGCTCTGAAGCTTAATAGAGATTTATTGGTTTTGAGATTATGGGCTGAAATGTGGAAGCATGATGCTATATTTGCACAGGGATTTATTGTGCATTTCAAAAAGCAGAAAGGATTCTGACTTAAGTGAAAGCCCTTATAAGAAGCTGAGGTATACCTTTTAATATGTATATCACTTTCAAGCAGACACAGGCTTTTAAGTAGTGCCAGTTGTTAGCTAGGGGAGTTGCCTTGGGGAACTATAGTATGTTTCCTAATTAATTACCTCAGATTAAAGGTATCTTTAAACGTTACTACATTGAAGGGCAAGCTATATTGGTGCTTTCAATTTACAACCTAGGAATTATTAGTTAAATATTTTAATTAGGAAAAGTCAGCTCAAACTGAGGAGCCGCCCCACATCATTCTGAAGATTACTGCAAATTGTAGTGCCCTGGAAATTGCTATTATCTGCTTTAAAAAGACAGTGTGTATGTGTATGGGGGGGGGACGGACGACGACTTGTGAGGTTATGGTTTGGGTGGTTTTTGTTTGTTTTTTTAATAAGTATTTGACCTCAGATTTTCTTCATTCAGATAAGAGTGGAGTCTTTACACTGAATTACCACTGTATAAAATGCATTCATCAGATGGGAAACCTGTCAGGGTGAAGTATGTCTCTGATTCTTTGTGTTCTGCTGGTATTCCACTGAGAGTACAGGCTCAGGGACTTAACTTCTTGCCTGAAGCATTTTATTTCAATTCTCCTCCAAAAATATAACACCCAAATCTTTGACACCTCATTGGAAGTGGAAGCGTAAAGAGAATTGAAGTGCAAAGGAAATCAGGCAAAGCTTGCACCTTTCATCTCTCCTTCACGGTGCTACCTTTAGGATTTCATGTCAAGTGATACTGTAAGTGGAGCTGATATTGCATCTTAATTGCTTGTTTTGGGTCTTGAAGAAAGGTGATTTTTGATTATCTGTAACCAAGGTATCAGGGTCCCAAAGCAAAACCATTTATCTGTATTTATGGCTACTAACACCTTAATAAAGAGAAAAACAATCACAACAGAATATGTAAGAGATCAGTTTCCTAAAAGTATTTAGGAAATAAACAAAATTAATTAGCATCTAAATCCTTTTAAAGTCTACCCCAGACTTGGTGCAGTTGGCTGTACCGCTACATGGGAATGTCCAAAGTTTATGCTGACAGAGACAAGCTACAGATTTGCTTTATCAGCTATAAGATACATTAATGGGGCATAAAGTGAAAGGCAATCATTAGTCTGTTGTTTTTGTTCCCAGTGAAGCCTCAACAGGACTACCTCTCCTCTTGGGGATGACACTTCAAAGATGCAGACGAGTTATGGAAAGTCTAGAGGAAAGAACATTAAGCAGCTTTAGCCTAGAAAAAAAGATGATCAAGAAGAGGTATGATAACAGTCCTATATTGTTATAAAGAAAGTGATTCATTGCTCTGCTAGGGTGAGCAGAAAGGAAATGAACATACTGCAGGCTTCCTCTGCTTCTGCCCTTAACAGGTAGCCACCAGATTAAGATGGTTTAAATTGCTGTTCCAGTATCCTGCCAGCAAGTAAGAATTTGCTCTTTGCTGCAAAAATAACACATGCCTTGCTAAAAATCCATTTCCCAGTCATCACTTCAAGGAAAGAGCAGCAGGGACTTTCTGCAGGGTGCGATAGAAAGGCACCTGCTCAGGGAGATGGGGTCTCTGTCAGCATCCAAGTCATTGAAGGGGCACAAAGACAGTAAGAGTCACACCAAGTGACCCTGGCTGCTCAGCTAAAATACTTTCAAGAAAGGCTTGAATAGTAGAGAAAGTAGTGTTGATGTTGCTCCAGGCTTATGAATCCATATCCTTCTAGCCAAGGATGAGGTGGAGCCAAATGTGTCCTGGAGACAAGTGCACAGATGATGTTTGCAGGATGGCTTTGTCATCCTCAGCCATGAGACAGCATTGCATGAGCTGCTGAGGAAGACGGGAACCCTCTTGACAGGGAAAGCCTCTGTCTGCCAGTTTCCAGGATGTGGAGGCTTTAAGTGAGATCTGAGAGGAAAAGAGTCACAGGAGCCCATTGGTAAACTCAATCTGGTCTAAAGCCTGAGGAGCAGCAGAAATCAAGCAGTTATTGTAAATCCAAGAGAAGGACAGAAAGGAACACAGGGAAATCCCTTCCCTGAATGTTTTAGTTACCTGAATACTGCCTGAGCTGCACGCTGCTGCGTCTCCTGTGTAGCAAAGGACAGGGCAGAGCTGCAGCCCTCGCCCGGTGTTTAAGGGTTATGATGGCACATGGGCTTTGCTTTCCTGACTCTCAGAACTGTACATGAGGACATCACAAGGCACTTCAGAGGTTTATCTCATTTGTTCCCTGTTCTTCCTTAAGGCCCTTTGATAAACATGGATTCTAGTGATAGGTTAGCACTTTCCTCATTTTATCCCTATAGGCACCTGAAGGCACATTAGTAAGGCTTTGCACAACGTATTATGAGAGCTTCTTAACTTGAGTTGTATCAGCCTTCTTTGTTGGAACACCACACAAAGACAAAACAGACAAGTACAAAGCCACCATTTCTCCCTACCAAACACCACCAGCAGTTTCATGGGGATTCATAGAATCATAGAATAGTTTGGGTTGGAAAGGACCTTAAGATCATCTAGTTCCAACCCCCCTGCCATAAGCACGGACACCTCACACTAAACCATGTCACACAAGGCTTCATCTGACCTGGTCTTGAACACTGCCAGGGATGGAGCACTCACAACACCCCTGGGCAACCCATTCTAGCATCTCACCACCCTAACAGGAAAGAATTTCCTCCTTATATCCAATCTAAACCTCTCCTGTTTAAGTTTGAACCCGTTACCCCTTGTCCTGTCACTATAGTCCCTAATGAAGAGTCCCTCCCCAGCATCCCTATAGGACACCTTCAGATACTGGAAGGCTGCTAGGAGGTCTCCACACAGCCTTCTCTTCTCCAGGCTGAACAGCCCGAACTTTCTCAGCCTGTCTTTGTATGGGAGATGCTCCAGTCCTCTGATCATCCTCATGGGCCTCCTCTGGACTTGTTCCAACCCTGTCACATCACTACTGAGATAGGTGAGGTTTTTCACTCAGCTCAGGTCTTAACCTTCGCAGCAAACCAAAACAACCCCGCAAAGTGGCAATCATTAGCAGTTTCCTTGTGATTTAAAAGAGCAATCTTTAGAACTGGGAAAAAAGAAACTATTGAGCAAACAAACTGCATTTTTCCAGAATTTTTCTGGGCAAGTAATCAGATCTGGGTTTTGTTCTTTTTGGTGCTTGAAGAGTAACACGATGATGAATGAAAGCCAGCAAAAATTTGTCAGATAATTTAAACCAGTGCATTTCTCTTCAACAGCGTAATATACCAGAAGGTGAGAAGCAGCAGATAATCACATATGTTGATTTTCAAGAGGCTTTTGATGTTCTCTCACATGATATTCTCAAACTAAGGAAACATGGAACAGATTGAAATTGCTTGGAGCAGTTGACAATGCTTGTTGGGTAATTCTGCTTGGGGAGTGTTTATCACCAGTCTGTCATCACACAGCAGTAAGGTCCTGCAGAGGGCTCTTCAGGCTCCATTGCTTTCAGTGTTTTTAATCAGTAGGATCGTGCTGGTGCCAGGGAAAGGTAAAGGAAGGAAGGGCTGTGGATACTCTACATGACAGGAGTTCAACACAAACTTGACTAGCCACAGAAACAGATGGTAAATTAAGCCGAAGCAGCTCTAATACAGGATTTTACACTTTGGCAGCACTATGCTGCGGCACAAGTGCAGGCTTGGGGACAATTAGGCAGTTCCATATTAAGGATATCAATCTCACAGCACATTCAAGCTTTCTGGGGTCAGAGGTGATATCCTGTTTTTAAGAGGTAAATCCCGTACCAGGATATGGCAACTAAAAGCTGGCTGATGAAATCCTTGGTCTTGGCTGAGCTGGGTAGAAAGGCATCAGCTGGAGTTCTGTGCTTAGGGCAAGCATGGGACAAGCACATCAGGGTGGTTTAACAAAGGAGCCTGAAGGGAAACATAAACCAGACTCAGCTGCCAGAATGTAAGACAGTAAGAGAGGGAGGGAGGGAGGTGAAATTTATTCTCCATGCCCAGGGCAGGTAAAAGTAGTGGAGGTTAAGTTTCAGTAAGGAAGATTTAAAGCAAGCAGTAGGAAGGTCTTGCAGGTAATAACAGCATTTGCAGTGTACATATTTGCTGGTCAAGAAGGTTGTGGAATCTCTGTCATTTAAGATTGAGGAAGATGTTAAGCAAATATCTATCAGGAAGTACGTGAACTGGATGCTACAATGGACAGGACCTGAGCCAGAGTAAGCTCTCTCCAGGTTTTGATACCTTGATAAACAAGGTTAAAACAAGTAAAACAAGTGAGTGCAGCAGTGAGTACTGAGGAAAACCAGGCAGAAAACAACTGAACAGTGCAGAGGACAAACCTCAGCCCTGGCATCAGGCTGCTCTCTACCACGCTCTTGGCAGGGAACCCAGCCACCAGGGATGGACTATGTGATGAGTGCCAATGTAGAGAAACAAGGAGGAAATGACAGCAGAAGGAAAACAAAAGAGCCAGATTATGGCATTTGTCTCCCACTGGCTGCTGTAGCCTGGTGTGCTGGACTGTCCCCCCAATTCTTTAAAAGCTGTGGCTGTTGTGTGAATGTGCGGCCTACGAAAGCAAGTAGTTTGAAAAGGCCCCATAGTAGAAGGGCTGGAGCTGCTGTACTTGTAACATAACTCTTAGAAATGCCTCCTTTAACCTCCTATGAAGCACTGGCTGGAGCTCAGATGTTCTTACCCTTATCTCCCACGGTGTATGGCAGACTGCTACATGCCCACATGGAAAACCACCCCATTTTACATGGGGCAAGTGGGAAAAAGCCTTTTTCCTGTGCCAATCAAATCATGTTATCACCATCACTACCACAGCACCATCCCTCACCCTGGGCACTCAACTGTTGGCTTTGAGATATAAAAGAAGTCTCTTTTAATGATTCTCTCTGGATGCAAATGTACCATTTACTTACTGCAACATGAAGTCAAGTAGGAAACTTCTGTACTGTGGTACAAAGGCGCATTATTTATGGTTACAAAGGGGGCCTTGACAAAGGCCTCTATGTGCAGTTTACATCCAGGAGAGCCTGTTGGAGTTCACATTGGGCCATAGCCTCACCTTGGCACCTGTCAGCAGAGGGAAACCATACCTGGTCAAATTCCTGATCAGTGTAACAAAGGAGAGGAAACATCTGCTCTTATAAAGTGCCCCAAGCCAGCCCCCCACCCTTTACTCCACAACTCAACAAGTCAAGGATTACACTCATCCATGAACAAGGGGGCTTGTTCTCATCTACACACTCAGCTCTTGCTCTACCAGGGCTTCTTGTCTGGTATCAAAAAAAATGCTGCTCAGAGGAAGACCTTCTGCAGGACCTGAGCAGGCAACTGTACTTTGAAGACCTGGCACCCTGCAAGGGCAACAGAAGCACCCAGTAACCAATGTTAACAGCCAAATTTCATTCTGAGACTGATTTTGTTTAAAGGCTGTTTTGAAGGGGCAAATAGCATGGCTTAGTGGAATGGAATAACAATGAAGGAAGACTTTACCCTACTTTGTCCCTACTACATAAACACACACAAAGGCAACTCTGGAAATGTGCACCCAAACACATGCCATTCCTGCTGTTACACTTCATGTATAAAGTTCTACATTTGCAGAGACTATTTTCAAGCATTAGATTTTGGGTTTTTTTTTTTCAACTGGTTGAAGTTATTTATCAGCCCCTTCCTTTTATCTTTATAAATAAAACCATATAAATATTCTTTATAGATCGTTAGCCTATAATAATAAAGCCTTAAACAAAGGCTTTAGATTGGATATAAGGAAGAAGTTCTTTCCTGTAAGGGTGGTGAGGCACTGGAATGGGTTGCCCAAGGAAGCTGTGAATGCTCCATCCCTGACGGTGTTCAAGGTCAGGTTGGATGAAGCCTTGGGTGGCATGGTTTAGTGTGAGGTGTCCCTGCTTATGGCAGGGGGGTTGGAACTGGATGATCTTAAGGTCCTTTCCAACCCTAACTGTTCTATGATTCTAAGTCCCAGTCTGCTGAGCATTACTCCATGGTGGGCAGAAGGAGAAAATCCCTGATTATTTTTTCTGGGAAAATCATTATCCTGACCAATTTCTCTTCAAGATACCACAAAAGACTTTCAAATGCTCCATAATATACTAAACAAAACAGGTTTCACGTGGCTTAGGGAGCTCTGGTTTACAGCTGTTGCAGAATTGTGTTTGAAGGTTTCCAGGTGTCCTTATACTTGTATTATCCTGCAGTGAAATCATAATGCTGATAATTTTATACCCATCTCACTATCACCACAGGCTGTCAACAGCTACTTCCAGCATTACAGCAAACCCAAAGCCAGTAATTAGAGACAAAATCTTGTTGTCTTATGACATTTTTTAATAGTCCAAGAGCCCTTCCCAAATTAAGTTCCTGTGAGAGTACTTTCTTCTACAGACAAGATTTATCCAAGATCTAGCTCATTTCCTTGCACTGTAAGGAGAACTTACAGGTAAACTGTCAGACCTGCAAACTCAGTATACTGTGTATTGGTCTCTTACTGTGCTCTTTTTGCTCTCATGGACTGCTCACACCAAGGATAAACCACAGATTATCCTGCTCCTTACAGTCGGTGTGTGAAACTAGGAAGCTTGTATTTTGGTTTCTTAGGGTTTGTGGTATGGTTGCCATATCAAGAGCTTAGCACCTACTGCCCTTGGGACAAAAGTCCACATTACAGGAACACGGGACTACTGGAATGTTAATGTTTTAGAAAGCAGACTTGTCAGATCAATTGAATAACAATAAAAACCCAATGTGTATCCAGATCAAAAGCTGAAATTTACCTCATACAAATTGCCATTTTGAACACAAGATATACAAAGCAGGTAAATCGATCCCACAGAATTACTCTGATGCCATTAACAGTGCACCTACTATAAAGAATCACTTACTAAATATACACTGGGGCTTTGGTCCTTGCTTTTAATGAGGGTTTAGCACAATGGAGGTGAAATAGCATGTGGTCACTAAACGGCTGAACGAGCACCATAAACCCTTACCTCAGATGGACCAAAATTCACTCTCCTTCTCCAATGTCACAGTAATTTCAAGTGACTAAAGACAACTCAAATTTTTAGCCTAATAGGTGGTTTCTCTGCTACTGTATTAAGGACATTGTCTCAAATCAGTAGCTAGTGCCAAGCCTCAATGCAAGGCTCGTTTCAATTACAGATACAGCTTGCAGGTATCCAAAGGGAACAGAGCATTAACTGACCCTAAAACAAGGTTTCATAGCTTTGAGGTTAGATGCGTGTGCACATGATGCCTCAAGAACTGCTTCCAGAATAGACTAATACAGCACAGTTCCTACTGCTGTGGCTATAGAAAGAACTTGGCTAATGGCGATATTGCTGCCTTTAACAAGAATGTCAAGTTCAAATCTAATCTGCAGGAAAACTGTCACTCAAACACCCTCCTGCTTTGATTTGGTGTACTGAGCCCAAGGATGTGCTGTCCAATGCTGGATTTTAACTTTCTTTGCCACACTTCTTGGTAAATCGGAGGTGTAATTTCCCAAGGCTCCACAATTCCACTTCTCTGGATGACGCCTTTGAAGCTGTTCTGAATGACTTCTTTTAAACTGTCAGCACCACACAAGTGATTCCCGAGCTACCTTGATACTTAATTTATTTTCAACAGGAATAGCAGATTGAAGCATCTCTCAGGACTGGGCATCACAGGAACACGCTCTGATGTTCAAAGGAGTCCACCTACATAGAAACGTACTGCTGCTTTTGTCCAACAAACCCAGAAGGGATGGGAAGCAGCAACACCAACATAAAACCTGATCCTTCCCTGAACACCAGAACCGCTCTATTAAAAATATACATACCTTGCAACATCACTGTCATGCCACCAACCCGAGTGATTTCTGATATAAAAACCTGAAAGTAGTAAACACAATGCAATGTGTAATACATGTGATGTGTTTGCCTGTTAGATACTAGATATTTTTAGCAAAGTTTACAAAACTGCAACAGTCACCCTAAAATAAAAAGAGAACCCAAGGCAGTGTTGCTGCAACCCACATCTTTGTACTCACCATGAATCAACCCTTCTCTTCCCCCAATGCTCAACGTTTTCTGCAGTTTGGGCGCAAGACAGAACTGCCTCCAATTAGAGTGAAACCTTGGCTCAACTTGATAGCATTACTCTCCTACAAAGCAGAACGAATGGAAGACATGCACTACCTAAACCAGGAAAGGCACATTTTAATTAAAATCTCAGTTTATTTCATTGCAAACATGGTAATAGTGTTTTGGGCAAAACTGAGGAGTGTTTAAAACCTATTATAAGTTTGGATTTTTCTGTTATTACAGCTGCAAGCTTACTAAGAATGTTCTTTGGTGTTATGTACTCATGACCCCCCTTACAACTCCTCTGTTGGCAGTGTTTTTTCTAAAGTGTAACAGATACTCAAGTCCTAGAAAAGGTCTTCCTTGGCTCAGGCTTAGTTGGCATGATCAGTGAAAGCCACTGCTCCCCTAGAAAACAAGACATGCAGAAATGATACATTAGGTTTTGACAACCTTCATAGTCTTAAGTATCCCATACCACTACATACGGGAATATTCCCTTGAGACAAAGATGGCCCTGTTGTGCTGCTTCCCCAGGATTGTTACAGCCCCCTTGCTTGCTGCTTAGTACTTACACAATGCTGTTTGGTTCCTTGGAGTCAGCAAAATTAACATAGTCCAAATGTCTAAGAAGAAGCAATTACTCTGAAGATGTTCCAAGAGCAAGCATTGTTTAGTAACTGTGAAGAGCATTCCTGAAGCCATCACTACTCAAGACTGACAGTTGGTATAACCCCTAGTTTACTCACAATGGAGCAGCCCAGTTTGTAAGACAATGTTTCCTAATGTCCTAGTTAGACATAAGGCAGAAGCTCTTCCCTGCTGGCACAGGGTACCCAGAGAAGCTGTGGTGGCCCTGTCCCTGCCAGTGTTCAAGGCCAGATTGGACAGGGCTTGGAGCAACCTGCTCTAGTGGAAGGTGTCTCTACCCATAGCAGTGGGGCTGGAACTGGATGATCTTTAAGGTCCCTTCTAGCCCAAACCATTCTGTGATGATTCTATGAATGTTTCAGGAGTTTTATTACATTTGTACTATAATTAAGTTGCATTCATCCTTGCTTAACACCACCAAATTGATTCAGAATTGCAGCCCAACAGCTGAGCAGGCATAGCAACCACAACTGGGCAAATACTGGCTTAAACAACAGGGGCCTCAACAACTTAGCCAAATTACAGAGACTTCTAAATGAATACTTAAATAGAGAAAATTTTGCACCACAAAAAGCCAAGACAAAGTTGAAAAGTTTCAACAAAAACTCACTCTGAATGAAGAGGCAAGTAAATTAACTGTGTACTTGTGATTGTAAAACTATTTTGCTTGAGGGGAAATTCTACTTGGCTTATGACCATCTGAAAGACTTCAGAAGATTAATTAAATAAGCCTATGAAATAACACAGTTGTTCCTTAATGCTCCTTATAATGAGTAATACTAATTATGAATATACACTCTAGTCAGTGTGTGCATTTGGAATTATTTTGGCAACTGTAACTGTAGTTGAAATACTACTGCTTGCATCAGAACCGCCTAGGTTTTATTTTTGGAGGGATTTATCAATTGAAGAACTCAATTTATTCACTGCTTAACCTCCAATGCTCTTACTTATTTCATTGTTAAGAGAGGATCTTTTCAAGGAAGCCTATAGAAATAAAGAACCGTATCTACAGACAAGAGATGTGGTGTTTCTGGTTTGTTTTGTGGTTTGTTTCCCCTTGCCACCTCAAGAGTTCTAAGAAGACCACCCGGGTCAGAGAAGTTGCAACCTCTCATTAAAGATGCCCTGCTAAATATTCAAGGAATCCCTATTAATTGCAAACAAAACCATGAGAACAATTACAGAGCTTAGAGCAAGAGAGAACAATGAAATTTCATGCCCAGCTGGGCCCCTACCAGGCTTCCAGAGAGTTTAAGGGGAAGTGTTGCATTTGCAATGCCCTCTTTAGCCAGTGCCTGGAGCATACCTTGGAATTACTGTGATCTGTACACCAACAATGTTGCAACAAACACGGTGTAACAGTCATATCCCAAAGCCCAGCTATGCTGCTTTAGATCTAGGTATCACAATTCAAGTGTAAAAACAAAGCAACAAAGGCTGCCAACCTCAGGATGAGGATGTGGGCAGGGCTTCAGTGAAGTTACCTGTTGCCCTTTCACTATTACCCTGTGCTCAGGAAAGGTTATGCCTAAGCTTATACTGCAGTTACATTTGGCTTTGCTATGTAGTCCAGTTGTAGTAATTGACTACATAAATTATAACTCCCTTAAGACATACTTTTTCATTTACATGGGTTTTACCTTTAAAAACCAAACTAATACTAGGCTGGCACTGATACCTTCTTCCTACAAATGGCAGTAAGCAACTGCTACAAAGTAAATCAGAAGTCATTGATAACCCAGTTGTTACCCACATTCATGTCCCACATTTGCAAGAATATTACTTTATGGGAATCAGAATTTAATGCAGTAAATATACTGCAAGTTCACCAACTCTGAAAATGAAGAAACGTCAACGCTGTACTTGTCTTTTTATAAACAAATATTACAAAATTGAATTTTATTGAGTTTCACACAAGATGCACATATAAAATTGATACAGAATGCCATTCAACAGAAAAAAATGAAAGCAAATCCAAGCTTTCTTTAGCAACTGCTAAATAATTCAAAAATAAGATACACCAAATTGACAGATAATCTGAATTTTGATGTGTGAACATCTCCAATTAGTATAAAATACATCAAAAGTTAAAGAGTTTCAGATTTTTCCCCAGCACAAGTCCTCTTCTTTTTACTCTCATCCCTGAACAGTAACCACAGATTTTGCCTGTTCCTCCAGCTACTCTTGATGGGAGAGGAGAGGCTGAAAGACTACAGCAAGAAGTCCCCACCAGAGCAGAGCATGCTAACCTGTATGGCAAATCTCATTACCAAGTCTGCTCCGACACATGGTAACTCTGCTCAGCTGTCTCCATTTGTTATATTACTGTAGTCCTGCAAGTTTCAGGGATCAGCACATACATTAGGCTTTCACATGTTCATAAAGCAAATAAACTTTGGCTTTCCCACTCTGACAAATTATGAAATTAGCAAAGAGCAAATTTTGTCTTAATTTGTTCGGCACTGAAGTACTTTTCTGATACCCCCCCTTGGAAAGTGAAACAAGCGCCTACTTAAATAGCCAAAAGGCATTTGAAATTAATGCAGTGTTTTACAACAATTTATCATTAACTACAGGGTGTCTTTTGATACAAGTCTCCAGCTTAAATGTTGAGCTCAAATTTATTCCATTCTTGGTCTGAGGATTCTAAACCATCTTTCATCAGTTCTCCCACAACTGCATTTCACACCAGAAATTTACATGCATTGTAATGCTTGAAAGCTTTTTATAGATCTAGTTTATCTACTTAAGTGTGGCTAAACCCAATCAATTACAATGGATCGTTCTGATCTGATTGCCAGTGTGAGTTTTTATAGCATGTTCTCAGGCATGTTAATACACAGATGTCACTCTTATCAGAGTTAAACCCAAAATGCAGTGCAATATTCTCTTCTGCTGTGTTAATGCCATACATATGGTTCCAACATGACACTTGCTGCCATTAACACTGCCTTTCCTCAAAATATACAAGTGCTCCTTTATTATTTTTTCCTACAGCAACAAAAAAATCCTCAGGTTTCAAAAGAATTTGATAAATAATTTGCCTTGCAGGACACACAACACAAGAAATGAATATGCTTCATATTTGCCCAGTTAAGCAGAACCTTCAGTACTGTGATCTTTCCTTGGTGTTCAGTACTTGGACAAAATAGTATGCCGTAAGTCTTTCATTTAAAGGCAAGATTTTATTCTGATTACAAGATTTTCAAGATACATCTTGAAAAGGTTCCTGTTAACAGCAGTAACTATCTTGACTTACTGTTTTATGTACCAACGTTTTATGCATTTGTTGATATAAGCACAAGTTTTGGATTCTGCTTGCAGATGTTTAATAAAACAAGGTAACTGGAAAGGCAAGCTCCTGCTCAAGTTGTATACATTTCCAGGAATATCCTTACACGGGAGGGACCTTCATGACAAGTAGTATGTTCTGGAAGCATGGTTTCATAACGCAGAACAGGCTTATGCTTTTTTTCCAGTCTGTTTTCCAGAAAAGTGATATTGCAGCTCTGCCACCAGGCTACAAACTCACGATCCACCACATTTTCCAAGAGGCAAGTTAAAGATCACTGACTTGACCTGCCCAGATACCAACCCAAGTTACTTGTAGAAAGAAATTAACTTTTTTTGCCATTAATAATTTAAGTTTTTAAATAAATATTTATGTGCCTTTTTTGGCAATTGTCCATTCTGGTAGCATCTGCTGTCCCCACAGCTCAGTATCCTCAGCACATTGATTAAAATAAAAAAATCTTAGTCAATTCTGTTTCCACAAATAGTAAACCTGTCTATCTCCAGCAAGTCTTTCTTTGCAGACCTGTGTTTTAATTCTGAACTGTCTTGGCTTATATCTTTTTCTTCTCCATCAGGAGTTGTCAGAAACTGATCAGAATTGCTTGTTACAAGTAAAGATGGTGAGTTCTCCTGGTGCACAGGTTGACTGGTAACTGATGTAGATCCATTTTCATCTGTGGAAATCCCTGTTGGAACAGGAGACAATTACAAAGATAATAATGAATTTAACACAAGACATACTGACACACCTATGACATCCAGATTCATCCAAAGCTGGTATGAAGAAGTGCGATGCATGAAGTCAGCAGAAGCGATAGAGGAACTAGATGATCTTAAGGTCCTCTCCAACCCTAACTACTCTATGACTCTATGATAAGAATGCTTGGTGGGAGCCACTACCTCATCTTAGTTTTACCAAGAGATTTACTTTTATAACTGTGTGAAAGGATAGAAAATGAATTCTGTATAAGTTCAGACAACAAGTAAAGAGTATAAGCAGCAGATGTCAGGACATAAACTGCATTCTTCTGGTTTACATTCTCATTTTTGTTGGCTTAGGCAAAAAGATTTTTGACAGTCATTGTGTGGATCACACAAGTATCTTCTGCTGAAATGAAGAAACTCTGTAGTGGGAACTAGATGTGTCTAATCCTCTATATAAGCACAATAAACCTGTCTTCTCTAGGGATGGCTAATAAATTACTCATGCACTGCTACACACTTTAATAGCACTGGCTTCTAAAGCTGTTCTATTAAAGATATCTATTTTTATTCCTGCCTCTTACTTCAGTGGAATTGAACACCAGCTCCATTAACTTATTTGTAAGTAATATCCATGCATTGTTTCCACGTTTTGTTAAAACATTTAAAGAATTAAAATGCACAAGAAGGAAATAATTTTTTCTTATTTACTCTTTCCTCATAAACACCAAGTTATTGTTTTTAAATGAATCTGAACTGTGGAGAACAGACTTGCCTAATGTCAAGAGTACTGCAGACCAGGCCAAGAGAACATTATTTGTCAGAATGGCAGCACTATTCAAATTACTACAAAAACTTCCCTCTGTATAGCATCTCTTCAGTGTATACCAACTACCCCTTGAAGGTTCATGCATTATTCCCCACAGTCTTATGCAAGACAAAGGTACAAAACTTGCACTAAGAAAGAAGACAAGTAATGCTAATTACAGAATTTCATTACAAAGGTTATTTTCTAACTCAGCAGCTTCCAGAGAGCTGTCCAGCCTATAAATTTACCAGCCTTTAGGACTTCCACCCTAAGTACAAGATTTTATCCTTCAGAATTTTAAACTGTGTCTGCGGTCAAAGTGGAAACTCTAAGGAAAATGAACTGACTTACATTATAAGCTAACAGAAAGTAGACCAGGTTAATTCCCTCACACTAGTAGGAGATGGGTTCAGAGACTGTATTGAAAAAACTGTGGTAAGTGGGGCACAGGGATTAACCAGTGTTGCAGAGCTCTGCAGTAATAATGCAAACACAGAGAAGCTGGGTAAGGTAAAATTAGTCATTCACACAATTGAGGTTTCCGATAAATAAAGAGCTGTTAAAAGGTATAACCCCCTCAAGAAATTATTAAAAAAGGAGCTTTTTCATCACAAATGAAAGTTAAGAATATTCTAGAACTCAGGAGAAGCTTTTTGATTGCTACTTTTCAATCAAAATCTTTCCATTTGCAGAAAAAACATCTCTGCTGACTGACCTGGTAAAATTGCTCCTGCTTCAGCTAAAAACAAGTCTTCAGGACTTATTTATTGTAAGTTTAAGGGTTAATCTAAGTAAGTACAACTTATTAAGTGTCATATTCAAGTGCAGTATTATCATTATGACAGTTGTTCAATGAAATGTAAAAGCCATTCAGAGTAATTCATATTACATTCTTTCATCACGAAATGAAGCAACTCGATGAATTTAACTATTTCAAGGTCCGCACCAAGTTTCTGCCTGTGATTTGACACAGGTCAGATACAGAGATTTATGACTGAAACACTGACCGATTCTTAATTCTACTATCGCTGGCAAGGCACGATCATGACTAATAAGCACCTTACATTTCAAGCTTTTCAAGTCTTTGGCAAGCAATAGAGTGAACATAATGAAAGCCCCACTGTTAAGTTTTCTAGGGCTGTCACTGAGCTCTTCACAGAGGAAGATATACAATCCAATTCAGCTGACTGGAACAATTAAGGTTTCTGTTTCCTTCTATAATGTGTCACAAGAATAGAATAATGCCCCATTGCAGGTATATAGTAACCACAAATGCTGAAGACCTATATGAGAAAACCACACTGCATGAACTTGAAATGCAACGAGCAGACCAGCTGAAATACCTATTTGGATTTCATAAAGGTTTTTGTTAATGTGTTCATGACAGCTATAAGTAATTATACCTATCTTGTGCCACATTCTACATTAGTTTCCAGAAGAAATGCACAGACTGCTTCCTTATCAAACTTCAGCGCTGCCAGAGATGATGTGTAAATATTTACTGATTTCTGTAGTGAGGTGGCAGAGGACTAGATGATCGTGAAAGGTCCGTTCCAACCCCAACTGTTCTATGGTTATGATTTTCAAACAAAAGCATGTGGGTGTTCTGATGTTTCTATAACCTCCACATATCAGGGTGGGATTTTATCAGAGAGATGAGTATTTATAACCAAAAGATGATGCATGGACTAAAAGCAATAAATTTTATTACATTTACAGGGTTGTGTTCACAGCTGTGATACGGTACAATTAAGGTCCAGCAACAGCACTACCGTGCAGCAAATGATATCCTACATCTGGTTTAATACTAAATTTAGTCTAAAAGGAATTTCAGCTGAAAACATAACAAGGTAGTTAGCCTTACCTTGGGTAGATTTAAACGTGCTTTGCTGTTTGCCAGCTGGCTTCCCTGGGGTGGCAGTCAGGACAGGATTGAATAATTTCTCCTCCATTTTTGCCTCCTTTACATATTGACAGGATTTCCCCAGCAATACAATACTGTTAAGGACTTTCAGAGATATTAACCTGAAAAAAAAGAAAAGGATTTGTTTACATATTTGCATTAGCATATTAAAATAATTGCATATTATTCATACTGCAATTATTCATATTAAAACAATTGCATATGGTTACTGCTGTCTTGGAAGGATTAGCTAACAAATTAAACACCTCCTATAGCAAGATCAAGAAGTAATTTCCTTTTCCTAATAATCTGTTTTGGATACAATGCTTAATGTTTTGTTTATTCTTTTTTTCAGAAGGTTTTCACAAATTACAGACTAATCATAAAGAGTCCTTTTTCCCACTTCAGAAGACAGTCAACAGAACTCAACAAATCCAAACAGGCAGCACTGCATTACCATCACAGCACAGACTAGCTGATGAAAGATTCTCTCTCTGTTATCACTAATCTGCAACACAAACTTCAGCAAACCATTGAAAGTCCCTTCATACCTGTCTTCTCATTTGAAGAACAGGAAGGTCTCATCTACCATCAAGTGCTTTTAGAGTTATAACTTAAATAAGCTTTGCAAAATCTAAGTTCCATTACTAGTATTACATGACATGCAGAATAATGCCCATTCCAGAGGTGAAAGCAGAGGTGAAGCAGGTGAAGGCTCACAGCAGAACAAGGAAATAGCAATCTATTCTCTGGAGGATGAATACAAATATTGCCTACACAAACCAACCTATGTAACAGAACTGAACCAAATGCAGGCTATAAATTCATTCCCCACTCTAAAAATCTGTTTATTATGTATATCACTAACTGCCTAAAAAGAAGACTTGAAGTGAACATTCACAGATTCATGGAGTGGGTCTAACTCTTAATCATAAAGTGACCCAAGCACAATTCAGCAGCAGCTTCACTGTTTCTCACTGCATTAATGTAACCAGAACTTGTCAAAAGAGAAGAATAAAGTACTCTGCACTTCTAAGGGAATTTTATGCAATACATTTACATGCAGAAGAAATTTAGAGATGTGGAAGAATGAGCAGAGCAGACCAGACCATGCTCAGTACTCAGAAGAAACCAACATTTCAGTATCCAAGTAACCAGAAAGATGAGATAATTTTATACAAGTTGATAGCTGTGGTTCTCCACAATTGTACTAGGTTATCAGGACAGATTTTGTTTCCCAGAGTTAAGAAGCCCTTCTCCATTTCTAGTAAGTTTTAGAGGTTTGGGATTTTTTTTCTTTCCCCCCCTACACTTTTTAAGCCATATTTCTACACTTTCTATGTTTTTGCTCCAAGACAGTAGGTGTTTACAGAATGATTTGATTCTGATTTTATGAGCTCAGAAGCTGAAAAGGCCGTAAATCAACACTTTACTGTATCAGTTCCAGCTGTTAATGGAAAATTATGCAAGAGTTTCTAGTGATTCTCCTTTATTCTTTTCTGCCAGTCCACACCAGGCTCAAATTTCTAACAACAATGTAAGTTTGCAGTTGTTCAGAATCCTGTCACTATTACACACTATTACAGTAAAATCTGTTCTCACTTCTCAATTAAGACAAAATAAACCAAAATGTATTTAACTCTTGTGACCTAAGCCTTCAAAGAACAGCACTTAATTCTTCATGTTAATCACATTACTTCTTCCTGCCCTCTATCCTGCAAGCTAGAAACCGAACTGGGCCGAAGCAGTGGAACAGCAGATCTAGGAAAATATGTGTTGGAAAAAAAGAAAAGTCACTGAGCAGAACAAAGGTGCTGAGCTTGGTATACCACGGCATGAATGTGTGACTCTAATAGAGAAAACACTTTGGAACTCCACTTGTTCAAGTATTAAGAATGAGACACTTTCCAAAGACCATAGCAGAGCTTTGGCAGTGGCAGATTATTCATGCCTGATGTAGTGACCGTTTCACACTGCGTAAATAAATAGTGAATAAACAAGATAAAAAGGCTTGATACAGCTATTTAGATGGCCAAATGCCTCCCACAAAACACTGCTAGTGAGGAATCACACAGCAGCAGGTTCAGAGGTATAGTACTTTGATGCTTGGCAAGTCAGAGCACAGAGGAAGGAGCAGAAAGACAATGTGAACCAAGGTCACACTGTCTAGTGTTTTTTATTGCATAGAGCTGGTTTTAGAGAGAACATGGGCATAGCACATGATGTGGTGGGAAAGGAATCAAAGTATGGTGGAGACGAATATAGCAAATGTTAATATTTGGCCTATATGCAATATCCCAAAGTCCTAGTATCCAACACTAAAGAGATGTGTCTCTACATTGATGTGGGCTAGACACACCACACCAATTTTACATTTTTTGCAGGTCAAGGTCAGATTAGAGATAGGAGTCTAACTATTCATAAAAACTGTGTAGTAATCTCATCCTTTTCATAAGATACTGTAAACCAGCAGCCTTCTATTTCCAGTGTACCTTCTGGGCCACTGCTCCAGACCTAGAAGCGTTCTACTTTCCATCTTGCTGCCTTTATTTACATATACAACTTGGTAGGACATTGGAAGAGATATTCCCACAATACCCCAGGCAGGTTCTCCATGCTGCAGCAACTTGAAACACTTAATTCTTTGTGATCAATTTTAAGAGGACTTCAATATTAACAAGTACTGAGAGGCAACAAATGTTAACACAGTTCAGCACGCAGCTTTCCTGGAAAATAGTCATCTGTACATAGTCTACAGCAAGTGCCTCAGAACATGCAAAACAGACTGGATTTAAAGTGCAACTAAATGCACCTCAAGTATGTTTTGACTGGTAAGTAGTTAATGATAACACGGGTTCAAACTTAAACAGGGGAAGTTTAGATTGGATATAAGGAAGAAATTCTTTCCTGTTAGGGTGGTGAGGCACTGGAATTGGTTGCCCAAGTAAGCTGGGAATGCTCCATCCCTGTCAGTGCTCAAGGCCAGGTTGGACAGAGCCTTTGGTATCCCTGCCCATGGCAGGGAGGTTGGAACTAGATGATCTTAACATCCTTTCCAACTCTACCTATTCTATGATTCTATGTGGCAGCGAAGGGATACTTGCAAATGACTGGCTTCGGAAAACAAACTGTCACAGAACATTGAAGGCCAGACTGAATGGGGCTTTGAGCAACCTGGTCTAGTAGAAGCTGTCCTTGCCCATGGCAGGGGGGTTGTAACTATATGATCTTTAAGGTCCCATCCCAACCCAGCCCATTCTATGATTCTATTTCCCAAGATTACATACTGACCCATCCTTCTCAGCAACGGGAGCCTTGCATGTAATTTTTTTTCCTCATATAGCTGTTTCCTAACTGGAAGAAATGTCATATTCAGCTACCAGAGAGCAGAATTAATGATCTGCTTGCAGTACTTACTGCTTATTTTGGTTGACAGATTGAATTTTTCATTCTTTTCACAGAAAGCTTAGTGCCTTAGAATTCAATTTCCCCTTTTATGCAGAAGTATGGTGTTTGTCTGTCAAATTCTTTCAATTATTATTCAATTAGTTATTACTGAAGTTACTTATTGTGGGCTCTGATAAACCAATGCAGTTACAGTACTTAGGCACCAACCTACACTCTCAATTTCAGTTTATAAGCATGTCTTACATTTATGTTCTACTGACCATAAACTGTGTCTACACTTACATCCAGACTACCAAAAGAAGCTTTTTTCACCTATTTTATCAGATAATGATAAATACATTTCAGTTGCATGTATTCACTTACCCACAGTAGAAGAGCACAACGCAAACATTAGCTAAGACTCCCTGTACTTTTATTGAGCTTGTTACGACTCTGATGAGCTGTTTTAAAGACAAAAGTTAAACAGTTAAAACAGACAACACGTGATTATTACTAGAATATTTTAACAGACCTTGCTTATTTGGTAAATTCAAGACAGAAGTAAAATTATTTACATTAACAGAAATTTATTCTAATATTCTCCCTGGTAGTGCTAACTATTCAGGGTTTTGGTTTGAGTAAGTATTACACTAGCACTTATTCACAACTTTGCCAAAGCTACAGTCTGGTAATGTTTATTTCTCCACTGATGCTTAAGTAAAATACTGAGCAAAAACAACCCTTCCCAGAAGTCAAGGGCTGGAAGCTGAGTTAACAATTTTTGTGGAAAATGTCTAGAGATGTTGATGCAGTAAAACAGAATCAGTGTTTCACACTGAACACAAAACTGCTTTGTGGCCCAGGTATATGCATCCCAAGATTCAGTAATAAATGACCCTGAAACCTCAGGTTTACTTCAGTATTTCACAGTTAGGGTTCCAAGTCAGCAAAGCACTTCAGTTTATTTTAAAGCTGTTAGTCTCAAGGATATCATATCAGCACACAATTTAATTGAAAAAAAAAAACATTTCAATTCTCACTGGATGTACTTTGCTTAGTTATAAAAGAAATCATGATTATGACCCCAGCTGGTATATTTTTTGGTGGCTTTTTTTTTTTTTTTTTTTTGTGTGTGTGTTTGGGTTTTTTTTCTTTTTAAAAC